>CAJQZJ010010411.1:9521292-9548294 GCA_907164525.1 Lophiomys imhausi
TGTGGAGTAAATGGAAGTTGCATGGACTTGGGACCTGTCATTATGCTAGGGGGGGGAATTTATCAAAGAGGTAATTTTTCCCTAGGGTCCGCTACCAGATTGGATTTCTCTAGCGGTAGTGGCTCTGGTACTTGGAAATCTTTGTTTCATTCTTATCGCAACAAGAGCTTTTCAGCTTCGCCAGTATGTCTCTGGCCTCCTTTTCTGTGGATTGTAAGTAATGGGAGTGCATCCTTAGGTGAAGAAAAGTTAGTATGCACTCCAGGTACATGTTTTTATGCCCTATGCTGGAATGCCACAGCCTTTTCTGTGGCTGTGGTGACTAGAATGCCTCGATATGTACCAGTTCCTGTAGAGGCCCCTAATACCATGATGCTATTCAGGTTTAAAAGAGATTTTGGCATCACTGCAGCTATTTTTATTAATAGCCATCACTATTGCTGCTGTGGGAGCTACTGCCTCAGCTATTGCCTTGTCTAGTTCTATACAGACTGCCAATGCCCTGAATAACATCTCAGCCACTGTGGCACAGGCATTGGATACTCAGACCTCTATGAATTCTCATCTCAAAGGAGGCCTTATGATAGTTAATCAATGCATAGATTTAATACAAGAACAGATTGATTCTCTTTGGCAACTAGCACAATTGGGGTGTGAGAGGAAAATGCAAGGTTTGTGTGTTACTTCCGTGCAGTATCAAAATTTTACAAAGGCTGCTAATTTGTCTAGACAATTGTCAAAGTTCCTCTTACAGGATTGGTCGGCTGAATTTGAAAATTTGATGAGAGAGCTGAGAGCGACAATCGTCCACATCAATTCCACTCGGGTGGATCTGAGCCTGGCCACTGGTTTGACTTCCTGGATATAGACGGCTATGGATCATCTTAAGGAGTGGGCGGGCGTAGGCTCTTTGGCGATACTGATGATGCTAGCCTCTCTGGTTTGCCTATGGTGCATCTATAAAATGAGAGCCACACAAAAGCGTAACGCAGCCATGATTATAAAAGCCTTTGTCGCCATTGAGGCGGGCCAGTCCCCTCAGGCATGGCTTGCTGCCGTGAAGTAAATCTTCACTAAGCATAGTCCCTGCCCACTGAGGAATTCGTTCCACGGATATTAGGGTCTGGTAAGTCAGTGACGGAGTTGACGGGTAAGTCTCAGCCACCTAAGACAGGGCAGTCCCGAGTGGGGAGGCTGACCCAGAGACGGGTAAGAGTTTGAGCACCGCCCTCCTACAGGCTCAGAAAAAAAAGGAGGAACTGTAGAGAGCTGCGACGTGCCGCGCCTTAAAAATGGCGCTGGTCTCCCCCTTCCACCAGCCCGACGGTGAGCGCTCTCAGTGGTAAACAAGTCCATATTTGGCTAAGACCGCTGATCTGGCTTGCTTCCGCATACGTGGGCCTCTAAGATAGCACTATGTGGCTTTACTTGATTGGCTGTTCATTTAGTATTTAGCCTGTGGGTTGGGTCTGCCCGGCCCCTTTCGGAAGACTGTTTTCAAGGGACCTGAATAAACTGCTGGAGAAGAGCTTTTGTGAGTTGCGTCATCCTTGCTGGTCGAGGGGGACGCGACACAATGACTTAACTGTGTTGGACCAGAAGGACAAACATGGAAGTTGAGACCTTATGTGGCTGATGCACCCATAAATTTATTGGGAAGGGAACTCTTACAACAATGGGGTACACAAATTAATATTCCTGCAATGCCAGAAATAACAAATGATGAAATGATGGATTCTTTTGAGAAAGGTATTGATATGAGTACTCAACAATAATTGTAAGCTAGGTCTACACAGAATACTCCAGGTGTTGAGTTTCTAAATTTATACTATGGGCCACTGCTGAAATTCCACTAGCCCTACCCTTGAAATGGCTATCAAATAAACCAGTGTGGCAAGAGCAGTGGCCCATAACAAAGGAAAAATTGGAGGCTCTAGAGCAATTGGTAAAAGGACAGCTGGAGGGTCATCATATAGAAGAGTCTACCAGCCCACGGAATTCTCCTGTGTTTGTGCTAAAAAAGAAATTGAGGAGATGGAGAATGGTAATATATTTAAGAGCTGTAAATAGAATAATTCACTCAGTGGGTCCTTTGCAACCCAGTATACCTTTACCTTCTCTACTACCAAAGTCATAGCTTTTAATAGTAATCGATTTAAAAGATAGCTTTTTTTTTTTCAATTCCATTGCATAAGAATGATAGGGAAAGGCTTGCTTTCTCTATACCTAATCTTCATAACAGTAGACCAATCAAGATGTATCACTGGAATGTGCCTCTGCAAGGAATGTTGAATAGTCTCAGTCAATATTTTGTACAAAAACCATTAGAAATAATGCATAACCAATTTCCTCAATCTATTATCTATCATTATGTGGATGATATCTTGTTGGTTGATTCTGATGTAATTATTTTAGAGAACTTATTTAAGGAAATGCAAAGAATTCTACCACTATGGGGGTTAAAAATTGCTCCTGAAAAAATACAAAGGGGAGATAAATTCATCAATTTGGGTTATAGAATAAGTCAACAGAGAAAAAGATCAAAAAAGGTACAGATCCATAGAGACCAACTGAAAACTCTTATTGATTTTCAAAAATTAATGGGAGATATAAAGTGGCTAAGTCTCACCTTTGGTTTAAGTACTTATGAGTTAAGTAAATTGTTTCAAACCTTACAAGGGGATTCAAATCTAAACAGTCAAAGATGTTTAACTGCTGAGGCAGAAAAGGAATTAATGTTGGTAAAACAAAGATTACAAGATGCATACATAGATCGAATTGATCCTCAACTTTATTGTATTTTGGTGATCTTACCATCAGTTCATTCTCCTACAAGACTCATTATGCAATGGGAAGATAGTATTATGGAATAAATTTTCTTGCCACATAAGCAAAGTAAAAAATTAAAGATATACATAGAAAAGATATCTGAATTAATTGTAAAAGGTAGAATAAGACTACGTAAATTATCAGGAATGGACCTGGCTGAAATAGTAGAGCCTCTAACTAATGCTGAGATTATGTAATTATGGGGAAATCAATGAAGATTGGCAAAGAGCTTACAGTAATTACTTGGGAGAGATTAATAACAAATTTCCAAAAAGCAAACATAAATAATTTATATATTAAAAAAACTAATTGGATTCTTCCTTGTAAAGGGAATGCTAATTCCTGCTTCACTAACCTTCTATATTGAAGCTAACATGATGGGAAAGGCAGGTTATAAGATAGACAAAATCAGCAAGGTAATCAAAAGACCATATACCTCATTGAAAAAGCAGAATTGTATGCAATCCCTATGGTGTTATTAGATTTTTCTGAGTCTCTTAACATAATTACTGTTTCTCTATATGCAGAAAGAGTTGTGTTGCATATAGAAACTGCTGAATTTATTCCCGATAACACAGAATTAACTTCTTTATTTATATAATTGCAACAGGTCATCAGAAGTAGGAATTATCCATTATATATAAAACCTATAATAGATCTCATACAGGTTCGCCAGGTCCAGTGGCACAGGAAATGAAGAGATTGACTAACTACTCATAGGGAATATGTTAGAAGCCTCAAAATTTCATCAGAAACATCATGTTAACAGCTCAGGTTTAAAGAAAAAAATTCTCTATTACCTGGCAACAAGCCAGGGAAATAATAAAAAAAGTCCTACGTGTTCTCTGTATAATCAAACTCTATTACCTGCTGATAGTAACCCTAGAGGTACTAAAAAGAATGAAATTTGGTAAATGGATGATTTTCATTTTGCAGAATTTGGAAAACAAAGGTATGTAAATCATACCATTGATACATACTCAGGGTTTGAATGGGCAATTGCTTTAAGTTCTGAAAAAAGCTGATTGTGTTATTACACATTTATTAGAAATAATGGTATTTATGGGTGTACCTGCACAAATTAAGACTGATAATGATCCTGCATATGTATTTAATAAAATGAAGCAATTCTTTGCGTATTATAATATAAAGCAAGTTACTGGTATACCATAGAATCCTACAGGACAAGCAATTGTAGAAAGAGTTAATTGTACCTTTAAAAAGATGCTTTTTAAACAAAAGGTGGAATTAATGAATCTCAGGGATAGATTACACAATGCTTTGCTAACTTTAAATTTCCTAAAATGTTAGTGAAAAAGGTACCCCATGGTTGAAAGACATTGGATTATATAAAAAAAACTGATGAATTAAATCAACAAATATATTATAAGGATATTTTAACTTTAGAATGGAAACCTGAAATGATTTTAAGATGGGGATGTGGTCATGGCCTTTAAAAAGTGTTTTTATTATTTAAAAAAATTTTTTTTGACATGAGACTGTCCGCTCCTGACAGATTTGGAAGGAGATGATGAGCATCAAAAAATATCCATCAGGAGATAATTCTTACTGAGCAGAAACGCCCGTGCTCTCTCAACAGACTATATACAGTCCAAAGATGAACCAAAGCTACAATGCAGGTAAATCGATGGCCTGATTCTGCAAAGACAGAATAGGCAAATCTTATTTCATGCTCCAATACTAAGTCTGTGAGACATGCTTGTCTAGAAGGCTGAAGATGGTGCTCTAATATTATAGAAATGGGGGACTGTGTAGGCAGCCAGTTTTCTGTCATTTCATAGTTTTGGAAGTTGCTTTTTTATCCTTCTCAGATTTCTGATATAATTGAAGACTACATAGTTATAGCATCACAATAAGTTTTAAGCCAGCTAGGAATTAAAAGGTTAAGATGATTTAGTTAATAATATAAGTTAGGATGTAGGTTGAATTAATTATAGATCATTAAACTCATCAAGAGAGATATGTAATAGAATATATTTCCTAGTTGACTAGTCAAATACATATGAACTGCACATGGAGAATATATGTCATCCCTTTTAGTTTTCATAATTATTTTTATTGCATTGTACTTGTTATTGTTACTGTATTTGCATTTATTATTGCATTTATTGCTGTTAAGAAAAGGAGCCTTTTGTTAGACTTAAAGTGGGAGATGTTGGGGAAGGTCTAATATCATTGCTTCTGAAAGGCTGATTTCAATGCTGAGATCTGGTTACCACCCCTTCTGAGGCATTCTCTTGATTGGTTAATAAAAGTCTCTGATGACCAATTAGCTGGGCAGAAAGAGTATAGGAATGTGGGACTTCCTGAGAATAGAACAGGAACCCTGCGTTTTACACAGAGGATTAGCTCATTCCACCAGGAGACATGAAAGCAGATAGACGTGTTTGAGAAGGCTGGAAGGTGATCACAGGCACATGGTGGTTTGGGATTAGGTGATCTAGGTTAATTTAGAGTAGCTAATTGAGAGTCGGCCCAGCTAAGGGTTAAGTGTTGAAACATTAAAAGGTCTTGGTGTATTTAATTATTGGGGAAAGGACTGCAATGGCTTATAGGCCTTCAATTCAGGGCCAGCAGGCTCCTGGACTCTCATCAAACTCTGGCAAATCTCCCACCAAGCCACTGGTAATTCTACCGGGCTAATATAACAACTTATATTACTTAACAAAGTTTAGGTTACAGGTCGTGTAGGCCACCCTTGGTATGGGGCTCTTTCCCCAGGATAAATCAGGCTACCTGTTAAGGTGGTCCAGGCCAGTCGGCCGATATCTTGCCAGGCTGCCTGCTGCTCTTCCAAGCCACTGGCTGCTCTGGTGGCCTAATCTTACAGTTTATACTTACTGATAATGGTCACTTTCAGCCATATGTGGTGGCTAATTTCCAGTGAACCTATGGGCAAGGGATATTATGAAAGATATGGATGTACTGCTTTTTAGCCCTAATGGCATAGTTACTAATGAAATGCTTAATCAAGGTTATTTACCTACACAGGGATTAGGATTTTCTGGTCAAGAAAGAAAGGAATCTATAATTCCTCAGTTTTAAATTTCTAGGAAAGGACGGGGATATTTTCAACAGAGGTCATTGACAAGCCTGCACTCCATGCAGACAAGATCACCTGGAAAGATGATTTTGCTGTATGTATGGGTGGGTCAATGGCCTCTAAGAACTGAAAAAATTATGGCTGCAATTCAGCTAGTGCAGGAGCAACTTGACAGTGGTCATACTGAAGCTTCTAATTCTCCTTGGAATTCTCCAATATTTGTGGTTAAAAAGAAATCAGATAAATGGAGGTTACTAGAGGATCTCAGGAAAGTTAATGAGACCATGGAATTAATGGGAGACTTGCAACCTGGCCTACCCACTCCATCAGCTTTTCCAGATAATACTTTTAAAATAATCTTAGATTTGAAAGATTGGTTTTATATTATGCCTCTACATCCTGAAGATTGTAAAAGATTTGCTTTCAGTGTACCATCCACTAATTTTAAGGAGCCTGTGAGACGTTATCACTGGAAAGTTTTACCACAGGAGATGGCAAATAGTCCAACACTGTTTCAAAAGTTTGTGTTGCGAGCTATTAGTGGGGTTAGAGCCAAGTTTCCTCAAATGTATATTGTTCTTTACATGGATGATATTTTATTGGCTGACAAATATGAGAGCAAGCTCTTCTAGGCTTATGCGCAATTGCAAGAAGATTTAAGAAGTAATGGATCAATCATTGCTCCAGAAAAGGTACAGAGGGAACCGCCTTACAAATACTTGGGACATCAATTATATCATAAGACTATTTGGCCACAAAAAGTAAAATTTGAAAAGATAATTTTCAGACTTTAAATGATTTTCAAAAGTTATTGGGTTAAATTAATTGGCTCAGACCATATTTAAAGACAGCAACAGGAGAGTTAAAGCCTCTTTTTGATATTTTACGAGATGATTCTCATCCTCGGTTGAAAAGATGTCTGAATGAAGAAAGAATAGCTTTAGAAAAAATAGAATTGGCCATTGAAAAATCAATACATTATATAAAGTATGAGGAACCTTGGAGAACATATATTTTGCCTATAGCACATACCCCTACTGCTGTCTTATGGCAGAACGGTCCTTTATATTGGATACATTTCCCAGTCTCTCCTGCTAAAGTAATTACTCCTTATTTTGAGGCTGTAGCTATGGCCATACAATAATCTCAATATGAATCCAAAAAATATTTTGGTAAGGATCCTGATACAATAATTATTCCATTTAGTAAATTACAAATTGATTGGTTGTTTCAAAATACTGATATTTGGCCAATAGTGTTTGCTAATTTCACAGGACAGATAGACAATCATTATCCCAAGGATAAATTATTACAATTTGCTAGTTTACATGAATTCATGTTTCCAAACAAGTTAAGTCATGAACCTTTGCCTCATGCTGTTTTGGTGTTTACAGATGGTTCTTCCAATGCTAAAGCTGTCTATATAATTGATGATACTGAAACTGTGTTATCTTTCCCTCCTTCTTCAGCTCAAGTAATAGAACTGAAGGCAGTAACAGTCATTTTTTTAAAAACTAAAAGATGTTCCTTTCAGTCTTTATACTGACAGTCAATACATTTCACGAGCTTTGGTTATGCTTGAAACAGTCTCTTATTTAAATACAAAAAAAAATCAAATTGTTTCAACAGAATCAGTTAAATATTAGATGTAGAATTTATCCTTTTTTGTGGAACACATAAGAGCTCTTATGGATCTTCCTGAACCATCGGCTGAAGTCAATGCATGAGCAGATGCATTGACACAAAAGACCCTTTAGCATTAACTAATGTAGAGATGGCCCAGAGATCTCACACTTTTCATCATCAAAACAGTAATAGTTTAAGACAATAGTTTAACATTCCTAGAAAATCTGCTTGTCAAATAATTAAACAATGTTCTCAATGTCCACAATATTCTTCAGTAGCTCATTATGGAGTTAATCCTAGAGGTTTTGTACCTAATCAGTTATGGTAAATGGATGTAACTCATATATCTGAATTTGGTAAGTTGAAATTTGTGCATGTTAGTATTGATACTTTTTCAGGGTTTATCATTGCTTCAGTCTTAACTGGAGAAGCCACGAAACATGTTATTAGTCATTGCCTGAAGGGCTTTGCTATATTGGGCATTCCTAAAATCATTAAAACTGATAATGGTACAGGATACACTAGTAAAGTTTTCTCTATTTTTGTCAACAATATAATATTATGCATAAGACTGGTAAAACTTATAATCCACAAGGACAGGGAATTGTAGAAAGAGAACATGGTGCATTTAAAAATCTATTTAAAAATAAAAAAGGTAGATTTTTTTATATCAAGACATATCAACTCCTGACAGCACCCCCTATTCTCCTCCAAGTAGAAGATGAGCATCGAAGAATCTCCAGTGGGAGATGATTGAATTAGTCGCAAGCCTATCTCTTGGTAGGAAAAGCCCCTTGCTCCAATTGTAGACAGAATGCTGTCCAAAAAGGAAAAAACCTGGAAGCAGGAAAGTCGACAGCCTAGCTCTGCCAAGACAGGGTAGGTAAGTCCTTCATAACCCCTGCTCTACAATCAATGTCTGTCAGAGAAATGGGGCCAAATGACTAAAGATTGATGCTGTAATGTATGGAGAGAAAATGGGAACTGTCCAGGCAGCCACTGGTATGTCATTTCTTAGTTTGGTAAGCTTCAGGCCCTGTACTTCCTATAAAATCAGATATATTTATCCCTCTCAGGTCTCTGAGGTAGTTGAAGAACAGATAGCTAGAGTCTCATAATTAAATTTTGATTTGTTTAGGAGTCAAGAGAGTGTTACAGATCTAAGAAGATACTTTTAAAATTGTGTTGCAAGTTAGTATGAATGTTGAGTCAGATATTGAACTTTAAACTCATGGAGATGGTTAGATAGTGGAATGTTAAATCAGGTACCAAATACATACGTACTGGACATTGGGAATGTACGCTAAGCCATATAACCCTCATAACTGTGGCCTAATTACCTCTGTTGTTTTGTATTGTATTTATTATTATAAGAGAAAGAGCCATTTGTTGGACTGAAAGGGGAAACTGTAGGGGGAGATAAGATATACCTTAAATTTAAAAGAAAAAAAAAGGGAAGAGGATGGGGGGTTGAGGGTGGGAGGGTGGGACTGGAGGGGAGATAGGGAGGGGACTGCGATTGAGATATAACTTGAAGAAATAAAAAATAAAGGAAAAAAAAGGGAGAGTTATATCCCCTGACTTCAAATAATTATCTCTCTCATACTCTTTTTGTTTTGAATTTCTTGACCTTGGATGCAGCAGGTAAATCTGATGGTGAAAGATTTTGGGATCCTCAAGCTAAGGATAATTTTGCATTAGTAAAATGGAAGGAGCCTTTGACTGGCTCGTGGCAAAGATCCAACCCCTTATTAATCTGGGGATGAGCTCGTGTATGTGTTTTTCCACAGGATGCTGTAAAATGTGAGGTGGATTCTGGAAAGGCTGGTGCGATTTGCTGAATGAGAGCATCATGCAGTGGCTGATGCTGTTGATTGTGATGCAGATGATGACAGGCAAAGTGTGTTGGGCCTATGTTCCTGATCCTCCATTTCATCATCCTACAGTGTGCAGTGATCCTGAGGTGCTTGTATCCACTAATGATACACAATTATTGGGACAACCCTGGTCAGAAAAATTACCAACACAGGCCAAAATAAACTATACTGGCATGGGATGAGGCATATAAATTTGCCTTACAAAAAGAACTTGGATAGATGGCTGTGTAGGTGTTTTTTGTTTGTCATGGACAAGAAATGTATCTCCAACAGTTACACAGATATTACAATGGGTATGCCTCTGACAGAGCCTAGACATGCTAAGCTACCTCTGATGTATAGACCATGTAGAAGGGAAGAAGTAGAGGCTGTGCAACAGGCCTTTGACAGATCTGTTAGATGGAGAACATGTTATAATGATCCTCCAGTGTTAGATGAGAAAATTATAAGTTGGGTTGGAGATCAATATAACAAGTCAAAAAGGACTGGCTATAGGTTTATGGATAACTCAATCAGGATATTCACAGAGACATCTATGGAAGTTGGCAGCGTCTTTGGAAGAGATAATGTTTGGTATAGAGAGTTATGATGCATGGTCAAAGTCATGTTTTGGGTCAGGGTTTCATAGAAAGGTTTCTGCTTGTGTTACATTTCCTTATTTTCTGCTTATCAGAGACGTTAATTTTACTATTCATGGAAAATAATTTAATGATACTTGTTATGATTGTTATATTTCTAATTGTGTTTCTGTTGTAGAAAATGTAATATCTGTAGTTGTATTATATCACCCTGCTTTTATCATGACACCTGTAAAAATAACTGATCAATGGTATTCAGATAAAGGTTTGCAAGTACTAGAAGAATTGGAAACAGCGTTAGCAAGAAGTAAACACATGGTAGGGTTGATCATTGCTGGAATTGCAGCTTTAATTACTTTCATTGCTACAACTAACACTGCTGCTATAGCTTTAACCCAAGAAGTTCAAACTGCTGATTATGTTAACTTCTTAATGGAAAACATTACCATGACTTTAGGCACACAGGAGGATATAGATAAAAGAATTGAATAGAGGGATTGGTGCTCTTTATGATATTGTACAATTCATTGGAGATGAAGTACAAGGATTAAAAGCCAGAAATCATTTAGAATGTTATGCTGTTTCCCAATGGATCTGTGTTACTTCCATGAAATACAATGATAACTTACATGATTGAAGTAAAGTGAAAAGACATTTACAATGCATTTGGCACAATATAAATATGTCTTTAGACTTGCTGACTTTGCATAAGGAGATAGTGAATTTAAAATATGCTAAACCACTGAATTTTGATGCAGCCTTAAAAACAAATATTATTTGGAAGCAGTTGCAAGATGTCCTTCCTTCCTGGGCCTCATTTTCTCCTTTGTTTGGAGTATTGTTGGACTTGGCATTTTGATTTTAATGATTTTCTGTTGTTTACATTTTTTGGCCAAGGTTATACTGTCAACTATTAAGAATGTGAGAGCTGAGTTAGATATAGAACTTTAAACTAATGGAGATGGTTAGATAGTAGAATGTTAAAGTCAGGTGCCAAATACATATGGACTGGACATTGGGAATGTATGCTAAGCCATATAACTCTCATAATTGTGGCCTATTTATTTCTGTTGTTTTGTATTGTATTTATAGTTATAAGAAAAAGAACCATTTTTTGGACTGAAAGGGAGAGCTGTTGGGGGGAAAAAAGAAATACCTTAAACTAAAAAAAAAAGAAGGGAAGAGGATGGGGGGATTGAGGGGGAGGAGGGTGGAAGGGTGGGACTGGAGGGGGGAGTAGGGAGGGGATTGTGATTGAGATGTAACTTGAAGAAATAAAAAATAAATTATTTAAAAAAAAAGAATGTGAGAGTTGAATTACACAAGATAAAGCTACAACATCTACCCTAGCAGGGATTGGTGGTCAATGACAAGTAAGATCTCTCAGGGAGATATTCAACCTAAGATAGGACATGAATAACGATATACACGTACCAAAGATGGGTAAGAGTATACTTTTCATAAGAGGCAACCTAAGACAGGCACAATCCCCTGCTCCTGTTTAATAACCATGGTTTTTTAAAAAAATTATTAAAGAAGGAGGACTTGTGAGTAGTCATATGGATTTTAGAAAGGTTGCCTGGAGATAATTTTTCCCAGCCTGATAAAGGCTGACTGGATTGGCTGACTTCACCTTCTTAGGCTGGTAATGGCTAGCTTCACTTTCTCAGCCTGACTTGCTTGGTAGACTTCACATCCTCTATATAATGTTACTATGTTCTGATAACATGCTTCCTTGAGCCCTTTGACATAAATGCATTTTTACATGCCAAGTTCCTTCTGTCTATTGTATCTCAGACTACTGAATCCTCTGGGAACAGAAGGGGAGGATATAATATTCTAGTTGATTGATTGTTCATTGTAATCAATAGAACAGTTTGCTCTGCCTTTGTGATTGTGTTGCTATGGAAACTGAATCAGACTTCTTTGTACTGAATATAACCTGTTTGCTGAACTTATAAAAACAGCTATATAATAAATGAGGTTGCTGTTGCTGTTGTTGTAAGAGTTAACAGCAGTCCTCCAGATCCCATGCTTCATCTTCATTTATTCTTATCATAGCCTTAATTTCTTAATTACTTGATTTCTTAATCCTCTCAGCCCCTTTCAATGATCCCTGATCTGGGGACAGAACTATATTTATGAAAATGATAGAGACTTTAAAAGAAGAAAATAAATCCCTTAAAGAATTTAAGGAAGTCACAGTTCTTCAGATGAAAGCAATGGAGAATTCTATTGTAAACCTCCAAGAAAACTCAGCCAATCAAGTGTGGGAAAGAGACAGAATTTTGAAAGAATTTCAGACAAAGACAAAAAAAATTGGAGCTGGAAATATATAAAACAGTTCAAGACCAGAAATTGGAAATGGAAACAATAAAGAAAGAACAAGCAGAGATGATCCTGGAGGTAGAAAAGCCAAGAAAGAGAACAGGAAATACAGACATGAGTGTCACAAATAGGATTCAAGAGATGGAAGACAGAATCCCAGGCATGGAAGACTCGATTGAAGAAAATCAATAAAACAACCAAAGAAAATGAGAAATCTAAAAAATTCCTCACCCACAACATCCAAGAAATCAAGGAATCAATGAAGACATAACCTAAGAATTATATGTATAGATGAAAGATAAGACCTCTGACTTCAAGTTCCAGGAAACATTTTCAATAAAATCATAGAAGAAAATTTCCCAAACCTAAAGAAAGAGATGCCAGTAAAAGTGCAAGAGGCAAACCAAACATCAAATAGATTAGACCAGAAAAGAAATTCTTCCCACCACATAATAATTGAAACTCCAAATGTACAGAACAAAGAAAGACTATTAAAAGTTGTCAGAAAAAAAGTCAGGTAACATCTATTGGCAGACCCATCAGAATTACACCTGACTTTTCAGAAACTTTAAAAGCCAAAAGGGTTGGGCAGATATCCTACAAGCCCTAAGAGACCACAGGTGCCAGCCCAGATTTTCAATCACCATAGATGGAGAAAGCAAGATATTCCATGACAAAACCAAATTTAGACAATATCTATCCACAAATCCAGCTCTACAGAAGATCCTAGAAGGAAAATTCCAATACAGAGAAGATAACTACATCCAAGAAAACACAAGAAACAAAAACTCCACTGCAGCTAAACCAAAAGAAATACACAAATATACTACTACCACCTACATAAAAATAACAGGAAATAAGAACCTATGGTAATTAAAATCTCTCAATATCAATGGACTCAACTCTCCAATAAAAAGACATAGGCTTACAGGATGGATCGCTAAACAAGATCCATCATTTTTCTGCATACAAGAAACACACTTCACTAACAAAGTTAGACTCTACCTCAGAGTAAAGGGCTGGGAAAAGGTTTTCCAAGTAAATGGTCCCTGGAAGCAAACTGGAGCAGCCATCCTAATATCCAATAAAATAGACTTTCAACCGAAATTAATCAAAAAAGATAGAGAAGGAAAAATTCATCAAGATGATATCTCAATACTGAATATCTATGCCCCAAGTACAAGGGTACCCACATTTGTAAAAGAAACTCTTATAAAGCTTAAAACACACATTAATAGTGAGAGAGTTCAACACCCCACTCACACAAATGGACAGGTCTTTGAGACAGAAATAAGGAGACTAACAGAGGTCATGAATCAGATGGACCTAACAGAGATCTACAAAACCTTTCACCCAAACACAAAAGAATACAACTTCTTTTCAGCACTTCATGGAACCTCCTCCAAAATTGACCATATAGTCAGACACAAAGGAAGCCTCAACAGATATAAGAAAATTAAATTAACCCCTTGTATCTTATCAAATCACCATGGATTAAAGCTGGACTTCAACAACAACAGAAATAACAAAAAGCCTACACACTCATGGAAACTGAACAACTCTCTCATCAATGACCACTGAGTCAGGGAAAAAAATAAAGAAGGAAATCAAAGACTTCCCAAAATCCAGTGAAAATCAAGACCAAACATACCCAAATCTATGGAACACAATGAAAGCAGAGTTACGAGGAATGTTCATAGCATTAAGTGCCTTCAAAAAGAAAATGGTAACAGCTCATATTAGCAACTTAACAGCAGATCTGGAAGTGCTAGAAAAAAATGATGCAAACAGTTCCAAGACGAGTGATGGCAGGAAATCATCAAACTCAGGGCTGAAATCAGTAACTTAGAAACAAAATGAAAAATACAAAAAAAGAAAAAATAAAATCAATGAAACCAAGAGTTGGTTCTTTGAGCAAATCAACAAAATAGACAATCCCTTAGCAAAACTAACTAAAGGGCATAGAGAAAATACCCAAATCAACAAAAATCAGAGATGAAAAGCAAGAAATAACAGCAGCCATGAAAGAAATCCAAAGACTCCTTAGGTCTTACTTCAAAAACCTGTACTCCACAAAATTTGACAACCTAAGTGAAATGGACATTTTTTTTCATAGATCCTACCTACCAAAGTTAAATCAAGATCAGGTTAACAAATGAAACAGTCCTATAACCCCTAAGGAAATAGAAGTAGTCATTTAAAATCTCCCAACCAAAAAAAGGCCCAGGGCTAAGTGGTTTCAGCACATAATTCTACCAGATATTCTAAGAAGAGCTAATACCAATACTCTTCAAACTCTTCCACAAAATAGAAATAGAAGGAACACTCCAAACTCATTCTATGAGGCCACAGTCACCCTGATACCTACACCACACAAAGACCCAACAAAGAAAGAGAATTTTAGACCAATTTCCCTCATGAACATAGACATGAAGATACTCAATAACATACTTGCAAACCAAATCTAAGAACACATCAAAAGTGTCATACACCATGATTAAGTAGGCTTCATTCCAGGAATGCAGGGCTGGTTCAACATATGAAACCCATTAGGGAAATCCACCTTATAAACAAGCTAAAGAAAAAACCCCACATGATCATCTTGCTAGATATTGAAAAATCATATGACAAAATCCAACACTCCTTCATGTTAAACGTTCTGGAGAGAGCTGGCATACAAGGACCATACCTAGAAATAATAAAGGCAACATACAGCAAGCCAGTAGCCAACATAAAGTTAAATTGAGAGAAACTTAAAGCATTTCCTCTAAAGTCAGGGACAAGGCAAAGATGCCCACTCTGCCCACATCACTTCAACATAGTACTTGAAGTCCTAGCTAGAGCAATAAGACAACTAATGGAGATCAAGTGGATACATGCTGGAAAGGAAGAAGTCAAAGTATATTTATTTGCAGATAACATGATAGTATGCATAAGTGACCCCAAAAATTCCACCAGAGAACTCCTACAACTGATACACACCTTCAGCAAGGTGGCTGAATACAGCATTAATGCAAAAAAAAAAAGTATCCCTTCTTTACACAAAAGATAAATGGGCCAAAAGAGAAATTTGAGAAACAAAACCCTCCACAATAGCCACAAACAATATAAAATACCTGGGGGAACTCTAAGCAAGCAAGTGAAAGACCTGTAAGACAAGAACTTAAAGTCCTTGAAGAAAGAAAATGAAGAGGATGTGAGAAGATGGAAAGACCTCTCATGCTCATCAATAGGTAAGATAAACATAATAAAAATGGCTATCCTACCAAAATAAGTATACAGATTCAATGCAATTCCTATCAAAATACCAACACAATTCTTTGCAGACATTGAAATACCAATTCTCAATAAATATAGAAAAACAAAAAAATCCACAATAGCTAAATCAATCATGTACAATAAAGAAAAAACAACTGGAGGTATCACCATCCCTGATTTCAAGCTATACTACAGAGCAATAGTAATAAAACCAGCGTGGTACTGGTATGGAAACAGACCAGTTGATCAATGGAATCGAATTGAAGACCCAGAAATAAACTTAAGGTCACTTAATTTTTGGCAAAGTAGCTAAAACCGTACAATGGAAAAAGGACAGCATCTTCAACAAATGGTGCTGGTCTAACTGGATGTCAACATGTAAAAGAATGCAAATAGACCCATATTCATCACCTTGCACAAAACTTAAGTCCAAATGGATCAATGACCTTAACATAAAACTGGATACATGAAGTCTAGTAGAAGAGAAAGTGGGGAAAAGCCTCAAACTCATTGGCACAGGTGGCAGCTTCTTGAACAGAACACAAATAGCTCAGGCTCTAAGACCCAACAATCAATAAATGGGACCTTATGAAACTAAAAATCTTCTGTAAGGCAAAGGAAACTGTCATTAGAACAAAACGGCAATCTACGGATTCAGGAAATATCTTTACCAACCGCACTTCCAACAAAGGGCTAATATCCAAAATTTATAAAGAATACAAGAAATTATATACCAAGAAACCAAAAAATCCAACCAAAAATTGGGGTACAGAGCTAAACTGAGAATTCACAAAAGAGGAGTCTCTAATGGCTGAGAGACACTTGCTCAACATCTTAATCATCAGAGAAATGCAACTCAAGACGACTCTGAGATTCATTCTCACACCTGTCAGAATGGCTAAGATCAAAAATTCAAATGACAGGACATGCTGGCGAGGTTGTGGAGAAAGGGGAACACTTCTCCATTGTACAACCACTATGCAAATGCAAATCAGTCTGTTGATATCTTAGAAAACTTGGAATAGCTCTACCTCAAGACCCAGCCATACCACTCCTGGGTATACATCTAAACGTTTCTTCACCAAACCATAAGAACATCTCCTTAACTATGTTCATAGCAGCTTTTTTTTTTTTTTTGTAATAGATAGAAACTGGAAACAACTCAGATGTCCTTCAACTGAAGAATGGATTAAAAAAAAAACTGGTACATTTACACAATGGAATACTACTTAGCCATCAGAAACAAGGAATCATGCAATTTGTAGTCATGGAACTGGAAAAGCTCATTCAGAGTGAGCCAACCCAGAACCAAAAAGATGCACATGGCATGTATTTACTTATAATTAGATTTTAGCCATATAGTACAGGATAACAATCCTAAAAATAACAGACTGAAAGGGACAGGAAAATAGACTTTGGTACCTGTTAGAGGGAAACTTTGCCCTAATGGAGCTGCCATATAGGTCCCCAGTACAAGAGGAAACTCTTAGCCTTCATATGACTGATGAATTGAGGGCCATTGAGATGTGGGAGCCCCCCGCACTGTAAGAGTAGGATAAGTGGGAGATGGGGGAAGTGGAAGGGAGGGACCAGAAGGGGTGGAGAAAGGAGGCTGTCATGGAGATATAACTTGAACTAATAAATAAACCTTAGAAAAATAAAAATAAAAAATAGAAACAGACCAGGAGATTCATAGACCTACATACACACTGTGTTAGCTTTATACACATGAAAAAACACCTAAGATACATGATGTAGAAGGAAGAATGATTTATGTCTGTTCATAGTCTCAGAAATTTTAGGTTAATTTCTTGTCATTTGTACATATGATAAAAAAAGACATTCTGATGGGAGGGCACAACAAAGAAAATCTGCTTGCTTCACATATCCATGAAGAAGAGAAGGAACAAAAGGAAAGATTCAGAGACAAGATACAACCTTCAAATGTGTGCCTCCAGCAACCCACTTCAACATATGTTCCCTGCCTAGTAATAACACATTCAGCTATGACCTTATCACTGGATTGTCCATTGAGAGAGGTAGCATCCTCATAATCTGCTCACGTTTCATCAGCACCACCAGCTGTGGACCAAGCTCTCAACACATGGACCTTTATGTGGAGCAGTGCACATCCAAACTACCGTATTTCAATACTTGCCCCACAGGCTCATATCTCTCTCAAAACTCAAAATGCACTTTGCCTACCTGAACAGGTCCCAACAGTCCAAGAACTCTAACACTGTTCAGAAGTCCAAGTCATGAAACTCTTCTCTGATACTCAATGCAAACTCTTAGCTGAGAAACTGTATTTTTAAAAGCTTCATGTATATTTATATTGGCACAATGGTGTGATAGAAAAAAAATCGGTGTCACCATTTCAATAGGAGGGGATGGGGCCACAGAAAAAAAAGGAGTCTAGAGCAAGACCAAAACACAGAAGGGCAAATATTATATCCTCATTTCTGTGTCTGGAGCCTCAGAGGTCTTTGTACCATGGTCTTTATGGTTGCAGTCCACATAGCTTCTTTTTAATTATCTACGCACAACATCTTCTGCTTTGGCATGTGTTCCACCTCCTTAGAACCTCCATTGTAGCTTAGATATCTCCTTCATAGCTTTTTACATCACCCTCTTTGAGGCATCCAGTAAGTATTCTACTCTGCTGCATGTTCCCTGGATCATGAACCTTCCTTTAAAACACAGTCTTTGTTGCTACATGGTTATAGAATTGTGAATACCTTCAAAACCAACAGCATGTGGATAAGGCTGAAGTCTACCATCAGGCCAAGCAATTGCAAAGTTTGCTTGAATCATGGTTACATTGTCCTTCTTATAGCTGGACACACTGGCAGATGCACATCTTGGAGACCCTACATAAGAAAGCTACTCTGAACCTGTCTTCCCCAATGTCTTTCAAAGGACTTTTATGTCCTTGAGCCTGTAATTGGGTACAATCTGAACCATTTCTGAGATGCCCATAGCCCACCTCTTCATTTGTACCTCTGCAAAATATTTAGTTTTTCTTTATAATGGCAGTAATATCTAGGAATCACTCTCTTGGTCAGTACAATGTTACACTCACTTCTTTTTCTAGCTGCTCCACACCCCCCCTAATCTTTATCTTTTTGCTCATAATTTCACTGTAAATCTACCTAAAACTAGGCAGCAATATCTGTGTAAGAGCACGAATGATGGCCTGCCTAGAAATGTCCACCAGATTAATTAATCCCTTTGCTTTACACACAATTGGCCACAAAGCCCATGATATGTACCTTATGTAAGTTATTTGCCCCAAGTAACATGAACAGACATGCCTAATCCCCAGGGGACCACTTATTTTCATCTGACACCTCTTGAGTGCAATCTTTTCTTTCCTGACAGCATTCTGGTGTTGGGGCTCACAGGGTTACCACATGCATCACCTATAAATGTACATTGTTCTAAGCATTTTTCTACTGTATTTCCAACTTCTCCTCAAAAACATGTTCCAACGGTTTCTAAACCTCATTGTTACTTGTAATCATAGCAAATACCCTATATTCTGGGTACCAGTTTCCTGTGATGGGTGCTAATTGCTGAAAGTGACAATCAGCTGACAGGAAGAAGACTTTGTTTTGGTTCATAGTTTCAGAGGCTTCAGCGCGTAGACTCTTGGGTTCATTGCTTTGGGCGTGTGGTGAGACAGAACACCTTGTGCTGCTTTGTCTCTGTCTTGTTCCTGATTGTCCTATATTTCACTTCCTGCTCCTGTTAGATAGACAATCAACTGTGAAATTCTCTCCATGCTTCCAAAAACATCCAATATTAAAAACAATTTAGTAAAAACTAAACTGTATTGTACTAAGTAATCACTACATGGCAATAACTATTTATGTTACATTTAAATTCATCCTAAAGATAATCTTTTAGAAAAATAAAAAATAGGAGCACATGAAGATGTCCAAGATTAAACTATTGGGAATTGTATTAAAACCAGAATTCACAGAATACACTTTATGCCAAAACCAAAAAAAAGCCTCATTATGTTTTTTACAGAAATAAAATAAAGATTTAAATATGGTCTTGTGTGTTGGTCCCTAGTTTATTTATTTTATCAAAGGAGAAATGGGAATTATGGAACAGTGAACTCATAGATGAAATTCTCAAATAAAAGAAGAATAGAAGTCATGATCAACTTAGGTTTACTCTAGAGATACAAGAATTGTTTAATTTATTTAAATCAATAAAAGTAATATAGCACATAGAAAAAGTTAAGGATAAAGACTTCACACTCTTCTCAATAAATGAAATAACCTGAAATAAAATTCTGTAACCCTTTATGACAAAATACCAAGAAATTAGGCATACAAGGATCATATTCAATATAATAAAGGCTCCCCATATGAAAAACCAAGACATGCTTATGGGAAAAACCTGAAATCACCTTGTAGAGTCATGAATAAGACAGGGGAATCTACTTTCATCATGTTTATTCAATCTAACATTAAACATTTTATCCAGGGCATTAGACAAGAAAAAAAAATAAGATTAGTACCAACAGTAAAGAATGATGTCAAATTATACTTGTTTGCATATGACATGATTCTATATGTTGAAAACTTTAACCTTCCAGAAGATTCTTAGAACTGATTAACAAATTCAGTAAATTAACAGGATGAAATACCAGTAGCTTTCCTACATGCCAATTAAAATTTTCTCAGAACAAAAGCCGTGTAAACAGCTTGGCTTCTGATAGCCTCAAACAGAAAACATGATCAAAGAAAAACCACCAGACCAAGGAAACAAAAAGCCTCATAAACAAAATCACAAAATACAGAAGAAAGATGTAGAAGACATAAGATTATGAGTAAACTTACCCAGTTTTGGATAGTAGGATTAATATTGATAAAACAACAACACTACTAAAAACAATCCAATATTCAATGCAATCCCAATATAATGCCACTGACATCCTTTACAGAACTTGAAGAACAAAATTAAAATTTATATAGGAGCACAAAAGACTGCAAATTGCCAAAGCAATATTGAAGAAAACATAAATCCTGGAGGCATCATAGTACCGGATTTAAAAAAAAAACACTGCGAATAATCTGAAACAAAATAAACATTGCATCTGGAGAAACAGAAAAAAATGAAATCCCACAGCCCAGTGAACAGAATTTCAGAATCAAAAATAAGCCCAATGTTAATAGTCTATCCCATTTACAGCTAACCGATTCTTGCCATAGCTGCCAAAATACATAAGAGACTTAACAGCCCCTTCTGCAAATGATGTTGGGAAAACCAGATAACCGTGTGTAGAAAATGAAAATTAAAACCTGATGGTTATCCTGTACCAGATCAACATAAAAGAGATCGAAGATCTTAATGTAAGTTCTGAAACTTTGGAACAGTTAGTGGACAAATTAGGGGACAGAAGCTCTTTCGTGCACACTAAGGAAATGAGAGATCTCACAAGGAGCCCTTTGAGCACAGCATGGGTAGCGTGATCCATGGATCAGAAGTCACATGGGGAGACACATAGGCTGTTGGAGTGCTTCTCGATCAATTAAGAACATCCTGAAATTACCCAATACCTAAAGGGCAGACAGCTCACTGTTCATGGTTGAATAGAAAGAGGAAGCTTGTTACTCTTTGGAAGAATTAGTGCCTATGTACTGGCTATCCAGAAGGCAAGACAGGGGATGATGTGGATTCTTAGCTGAGCACTTCCTTAAACAGGAAGAGTTTAACTTAAAATAAGGGCAAACTGAGTACTTCTCTGGGGAAAGATTTTGTTTCCTGAATCATGTGTGGGGTTGACAAAACTCAAAAAACAAAAACTTTTCAGAGCTTGTCATCTTAGTCTCTATAAATCTTTTAATGTGTTTGACTTTTTTTTCTCTTTATTCAAGTGTGTGTCTATGTATGTTTGGGTGGGGTATGTGCATGTGTGGTGTATCCATATAAGTATGTGCAGGTGTGTTTTCTTTGTTCAAGAGTGGATGCCAGAGGAGGATGTTAGCTGCTCTGTTACTTTGCAACAAGGTCTTTCACCGAATCTGGAGCTAGGCTGATGGCCAGAAAGTCCTAATGGTCTTCCTTTTTCTGTCCTCAACTCTCCATTTGGGATAAAGAATTATGTCCAATTATATTAATAATTAATCAGTTAACATTGATAAATTGTCAACACTACTAAAAGCAAACTAATACATGTGATACACATGTGGCAAAGCCTAGCTTTCTACATGTGTACTGAGATCTGAACTCATGTCTGAATGCTTGCACAAAAAGCATTATTGCACACTGAGCCATCTCTCCATCACCAATGTGTGCATTTTTATAATCATAGGCTTATGACTGCAAAGTCAACTTGGACGTACTTAGCTGAAATGAGTACAATGGGCAGATATTGTAATTTGTGAATATTTTAAACAACTCAGAAAAATTGTCATTCTCTATTATTGATATATACATTTGAAAACAACCACTTCTGAGATGGTGATTCTGTGAGCATATCCACACTTTATCACACTCCACTGTTAGTATAATCTACAATCTGTGATACATCTCATTTTGAATAGTAATGGCAATTGGAAAATTAATGTTAATTGACTAAATCTAGTTTTAGAGATGCCACCTGAATATAAAATATGTCTTTCTCATAGATATAAAACTTTGCCTTTGATTGTCCACAGTGCTGCATGATAAGACCCTGTTGCTGAAGGAAACAAACACTTTGGTTGCAAACTAAAAAGAAACTGTAGTGGAACTGAGCTGAAAGCTTTCTCCATGCTGATTAGCCCTCACCATTCTGAAAGCTGCTGTGTTGGCAACTGGCTAAGAAAAGTTATTGATGGTCTGTTCCAACTTCAGATCTTACATGCGACCACACACACTCATTGGGCAAGAGGTACTTGGACAAGACTATAATGGGGTAACCAATTAATTTCTGATTGAACCTGAAGCTCCTTCCTTAGGAGAGAATTCATATTGAATACTGTGGATCTGGTCAAATGTCTAGGGAGAATAAAAGTACTAAGGCTTAATCTTTAATATTTTTTTTTTTGCTAAGAGGACATATTGTCAAAATGCCTCATAATTAGTTATGTTTATACCCAAGACTAGTTCTGTCTTCAAACTTGATCGAAGTATCTTCTTTTGCAATGAGTGCCAGTTAATGCAGACACTCATGGTGGGTCTAACTGCTGAGAACAGTTGAAAACAAAATGCTGAATTTGAAACACGACAGCCATATCACCTCTGCCAAGGCTCAGGGAACATCACAGAAGAGGAGCTGGAAATAATGCACAAGTCAGATAATAAGTAGGGGGCCATGAAATGCTGTCTAATGGCTACAACATGACTATGGCACTCAAACTCACAGTTGTGGTCATCTCTGAAAGGCCTGCACAAGAAAGCCATGAACATTCAATCACAGATGTGGAGGGGCTTATGGGGCTTATCCCCACCCAGGAGAGGTGTTAAATTGGAGAGGGTTGCAAAGGGTGAGGAAGTAACTGTCCTCAGAGATGTATCTACTGGTGAGTTACTTACCATAGTGGATAGATTCACACCCATTCTCATACAATTGGGTTGGTTAAACCTAGAGAGTCACAAAGCAAAACATAACAAAAATTAAACAAGAAGACAAAAAGTGGGATGGGGACTTTGTGGGAGGAGGAAGAAGTGGGGGCTGGAGGAGGATCAGAAAGGATGACCAGAAAGTTACACCACACACACACACACACACACACACACACACACACACACACACTTGAGAGAAGAATCATAAAAATTTAAATTTTACTTTTCTGTGTTTCATAGTAGACATTTTTATTTCCATTTGGTATTTTTGAAGCCTCAACTATTATTTAATCTACTGCCCTTAACATAGTTGACATGTCAAAAACATTTAAGAGTATATGTTTAAAAACTCGATTTCAAAAATGAGTTTCAAATGTAGAGATCCCTCAGGGAGGTGCTCCAAATACTAAAAGAAACAGAGGCAGCGTGGCTGACAAGAATTGCTGATAATCAGGGGACTGAAGACACACAAAGTAAGACTGCAGTGTAGGTGTGGCCAGTGAGGGGTATTTTTATCACGACCTTTAAATAATGCTTGTCTCATAACCTTATTGTACATGCATTGGTAAAGAAGACATTGTACTTCACATAATGTGTCTAACTAAAATATACCACGTCAAACAGAGCAGGATATGAGCACCTGAACACTACCCTAGGCCACACAAGACTTTCCTGTTGCACAGTGGTAAGCCAAGGCAAAAATACAATAAGTTATTGTTGGTTGGATAGTGCTGTCTGGGTTTACAACATGAGGCTTCAAATGTGGCAACCTTGACAACTCTAAAAGCTGTGGATGCAAAGGTCACTGACTCTGAATGTCCAGAGTTTCTCTTCCAGAACTGGCCAAGAAGGGATTATCTGGCCTATCTCACCTGAAAGTACATTAGAAGGTCACCAGTCAGGAGGATCTGTGCATTGTACATGGGACAAAAAGAAAGCATCAGAGTGAGGGGAGTAAAAATTTGTGTAAAGAGGCCTTGTGTGTTCCTTCCCAGTTCATCATCATTGTTACATCATATGTCTTTAGTTCTCACCACATTTATACACTATCAGCCTTTCTTCATTTAACTGAAACATAAGACTCCCGTGTTTTCATTTTTGAAGGATATTATGATATAATATTTTCTCAACTGCATTTGTTGGGTGGATAAGTAACTTTGTGTATCTGTGACCATAAATCTGACAGAACAGCCTCAGGGAGGAAAAGGTAATTTTGAGGAACATGTTCAGAGATTGCAGTCCACAGTGCTCAGATTCACTGATTCTGGATCTCAATTGAGACAGAGTATCATGGTAGTGGGAGAACATGGAGGAGAAAGTATTCAACTTCCAGTGGAACGAATACAAAGAGAGGGACAAAATAAGGCTGGGGACAAGTTCACCCAAGGACACAGTCCATTGACTAGGTCACAACTATGAAAGGGGAGCACAGACTTGCAGAAGAGTTCCACTGTAAGAGACTAAAAGCAGGTGTGGCAAGAAAACACTGAACAGGGACATTCTCCATGAAGACAAAGAACAGTTTAACAGAAAACTACCTGGCACCTTAAACAGTGTAGGACAGCAAGAGCTGCAGAAGCTGGCTGGGTTTTGTAGGGGTACATGGTGTGGGGGTGTGGTGAGTTCAGAAGTGGTTACAGCCTGGTTGTAATCATGCTGGACTCTGACAGAGGAGGTGTTGGAAGTGTGGTCAGGGCTTCTGATAGACAAGTAGAACCAGGATGTTCTGGAAAAGTAGTCAGTGTTCTTAATCAGGCTGAGGTATCTCTCCAGCTCCTCCAAAATGCTCCTTAACACAAATACCAAGAACATGGAAACAAAAGCTGTGAAATAAATATTTATGAAGTAGCAAAAGGGAGGGAAGAAAAGAATAATCAATTAAGTCTTGAACAGAAAGGGGGAAGAGAAACTTTATTAACTATGATAAAAATCATAAACTTTTATGTAACAATTTAACTGTTAATGTCAAATCTTTTAAAATGTTCATGTCCTTGTTTCTAAAAACTTCCATCACTGTAATGTACTTAGTTGACAACTGAGTAAGGCCTGTTGTGGCTGGGGAGTTGGTAGAGGCTGGAGGGTGAAGGCTGTGAAGCCAGCCTGGATTACACACCCAGACTCATCTCATAACTAAACATAACAAAAGGAGAAAGGCAACAGAGATAACAGCTCACTACTATGGACTGGGGTATGAACTAACTGAGTACAGTCTCGAAGTAGAAAGGTCTCCCCCTGGATGGCATAATCTGGTGTAGTTTTTACCTGGACAGCTGGACAATAAATCAAGGGAATCACTTCATATCCTATTATTTAGACAAAACAACAGAGCAGGATAAAATATCCCTCATTAAGACCAAGGAAAACAGAAAGGGGCCAGTTAAAGTCATATTCACATTCCTCATCTAAATTACCAGTGTAGAAGAGCTAAAATCCAAGGAGAAGCTCCACTGTGTTCTGCTACTCTTTGGGTAATAAAGTGAAAATCCTCATGAAAGAGTAGTTTTAACTTGATGGGTAGTGTGAACTGGAAAAAATTTCTCAAAACAAAAATAAAAACAAACCTATGTTGAAGATTCTAGGTTGTCTAGGTATAATAATCAAAGAAAAGGATGCCATCAACCTGAAAGGGAGTAAAAATGTGCGATATGGGGGGAGGTGTGGAGGGAGCAAAGGGAAGGGACAAAGTGATGCGATTATATTTTAATTAAACCAACATTTCAATAAAAGGATCCTAGGTTGGTGCCTGATTCAAACCTCCCTGATTGTGGACAGATGGAATGCTGCAGATAGCAAGTCAAATATTCTTGGGCTAAGGATCTCCCCTTTCAGAGCCATTCATTGCCCACCTCTGAATCACAGCATCCCTGTGACTATCAGGTGATTATCAGCAGATACGTATGTCCTCTACATGAAACTACCTCTCTAAAAACTCAAAGCTAAGCATGACATCAAACAACATCTAAAACATGTAGCAGGTATTTTTTTACTTGGTGTGATGCCCCCATTAATGTATTTCCAAAGTACCTTGGTTTAGGACTTTCTATCAAAACTTCCTGAAACAGTTATCACACGGCTACATGGTATTTGGGGTAACTAAGTCTAGAGCATGATATTTGTCTCCAGAATTGACTGTATCTTACTCCCTCTAAGGTAAGAGCTATATTCTTACATAGAAAGTAGCAAATTGAATTATTTTCCTATTTCTAGACACAGCTATTTTTCTTTATTTTAAAATATATTTTCTCGTCCAATACATTTTGATCACATTTCCCTCCCCAACTCCTCCCAGATCTCCCCACCTCCCTATCTACCAAACTTAATGTTCTTTCTCTTTCAAAAAAAAAAAAAGAAGAAAATTTGCTAAAATTAAAACAAAATAAATCCATTAAGATAAAGAAAATACCTGTGTCTCTGTGATAAGTCTCTGTATCACAGTAAAGTTACAAATTTTACCAGGAGATTTAAAATACAAGGTTTGAACAAGAATATTGTAACCATGCTAACTAATGTCCCCAAAAGGTCAAGTGCATTGCCCCTGGAGAGATGTTACCTGGGGGTGGGGGTGAGATCCCTTGAGCTGCAAAAAAAAAAAAAAAAAAATTAACAAACATGCTTGTGGTTATATGACGGTTGGTATCAAGAGTTCAGAGCTTCACATTTTATTTTTAAGTATCTCTAGGTATGATACCATTGGGAAGCATTACCTTTAAATTTGTATCAATATACAAAGATCTATTCAATTGTGGTTAAATATACTCTTAATTATGTATCAATATACAAAGATCAATGCCTATGTAGCCCAATATAATCTTAATATTATGTTCATATGCAAGGGTCAATACCATTGTGGCCAACTATAATCTTAATTTTGTATCA
>CAJQZJ010010411.1:9568687-9593450 GCA_907164525.1 Lophiomys imhausi
ACACACACACACACACACACACACACACACACACACACACACACACACACATAAAACAATTAACAGAAAAAGGCCATGAATTTGGAAGAGAGCTAGGAGGAGTATATAGAAATGCATGAAGGGAAGAAAGGGAAGGGAGAAATGATGTAATTATATCTCAACCTTAGAAAATAAAAGAAATAATTTTTAAAAAAACACAGAAACACAGTTCTATTCAAACTAATTTGAGAATTTTAAGTCAGAAACTTAAATGGATATATTTCTGTTATTCCACAATGTTAGAATTTATTTAATAACAAATAATATGCTAGGCCAATTTTGTTCACATAATGTACTGTGAACTACTGATACTGTTTGAACATTATGGTGATGGACAGCCACAGTCTCTTTATCTTCAATCTTAATTACTGATGTTCATCCCAAGATCACGTGTTATCTTTCACATACATACCTACAGAGAGGCAAAGAGAGCTAGTCAGTCACTGTGGCTCCTAAGGAACGTAACCATTACACTGGTGGAGGTTTGCAGAGCTGGTTCAAAACTGAGGGGGAGTCAGGGAGAGGAGCAAGGCCAGTCTGGTCACTCACGTGGTCATTTCAAGTAGCAGGTACCTCGCCAAATGGAAATCATGGGCAGTCAAGAGATTAGAGCCTGCCTGTGAATCGTAATGCATGTGGTGTCAGTGGTATCACCATGCTTAACCATGAGTTTTCCTGATATATGATCCTGATGTGAGGTTCTTTTGGTCTTTGTTTGATTTTTGTTTTTGTTTTTTGTTTGTTTGTTTGTTTTTATCATTTGGTGGTTTAGTGTATTCAATAATCTTATATGCCTGTTGGGACGTGCCTCCAGAGGATTTGGCATGGAGCTTGTGAGATAAGAGTGTGTTCAAACTCCGGAAATCTCAAAATTGGGATCTCACCCCCACCCCCAATCCTGAGAATGGAAGCCATGGACTAAAGCTCTCTCCCTGCCCCTACCCACCTCAAGAGCATGTGAACACAACTTCCAATGTAGCTACCTTCCTTGCAGCATGTAATCCAAAAGATCCCCCCTACCCAGGAGCTCACAAGTGTGCTTGATCACATAACCATTCCTGGGACCTTTCCCTGTGTAAATATGGCATTTCAATGTGAGCCATAGAATGCATTCACCCCACAAAAATGCTTCCCTACTTCCTACAGTTCATAAACCCTCATCCATCTCAGAGTAGAGAGATTTTTGGGAGAGTTACACAAGCTTCAGTAAAGAGTTGCTGATTCAAAAAATAGTCTCAGAGCTGTCAAGATTTGGCTTAAAGTAACTTTCACCATTGGAGGAAGCTCTCTCAGATCCCACAGCGCTCCCTCATGCATTGGATGTTCAACAAATCCCCCCATCTGGGAGCAGGCCACATTTTCTATGACTTGATGCACTGGTATCTGCCCTGAAGCCCTCAAGGGAAGGACACAACCCAGGGTTTGGCATGAAATTTCCCTGGTGCCCTCAGTGGAAACCAGCAGACACCTTCAGGGGAAGAAACGGGTAGATCCACAGCTACACATGTGTTTTTTTCTTAAGGCCTCTTACCCGAAAAAAGCCACAACTTCAGGTGCTTCACTTTCTCCAGATGGCAGTTGTTAGTTACCCAGCTCACTTGATTAGGGGTGATTTCTGTTGTCAGGGTATGTCCTCATTCAGGGCTTTTAGCTGTTTTCAGCTGACATCTCTCTTGGAAAAACGCTAGTACTTCATAGCAGAAGGGTTTCTCCTCTCTGTCTGTCCACCTGAGCTGGAGCACTCAACCACTCTATGACTGCAGTGAGAAACCAGAAGAAACCCAGAAGTCAGGTCCCTGCATCTCACCTTCCAGAGGAGCAGAGCCCTTTTCAGGTCCCTTGTCACTTCGGGTTCCCCAGGACAGGAGAGAATGGTGCCCAGGAATTGCAGAGTGACTGACCACCATATATGGAGCATTTCTGCCATGGCTTTGAGAAGCCCATCTGTCCATGTGTTCTTGACCTAAGTTTGTAAGTGGTGATGTTTTATGCATAAACAGTAACTATCAGTCAGAGCCTCATGATCAGTCAGCACTGGTCAGAGGTGAATGTTTGCTTTACAGACTGGATGCAGATTTATTCTGTTTCAAATCTGTACTCAAAGTGAAACAAACTCCTGTTTGTGAAAGGCTAACTTATATAATGGGGAATAACTAAGAGCAAAGGAACATCGGGCCTGTCTTCACATAGATCATGATGCCATCACTATCACTAGTTGTTCACTGTTTGTGTACACAGCACTTTCTTCTCTCTGTTCCTCCCTCCCTCTTTCTTCTCCCTTACATAAAGTGCAGGGTTCTTTCTTGTTATTGTTGCTGTTATATTGCTTGATATTGAACCAACTCAGGGCCTCATGCATCCCTGGCAAGCCCTACCTGGGAGCTGTCACTCCATCCCATGCCCTCCTTTTTAAATTTTATCTTGAGATAGTGTCTCACTACACTGACCCAGGCTGGCTGGTCTTGATATCCACTTGTACCACAATGTGGACTTGGACTTGTTATCCTCCTGCTTCAGCCTCTGGAGTAGCTCAGATTACAGTCCTGTCACCAAGGCCTGCCATCACCATAGTTTTCTTCCAACACGGTTATATAATACTTTCTGCTTTATTTAGTTTCTGCTATTCACCTTTGAAACCTCACCATAAGAAGACATGGTTTTCTCATGTTTAAAAAAGAAATTTAGGACACAGAGTTGGTAGAGAAAATGAATTTATATGCACTTTTGTTAAAGAGAGGGTGAAAGTCTCCTAGTTTCTTTCACTTCTCCTGTAGCTGTCCTGCAGCTTTGTACAAAGAATTAAGGAAAGCCAGGAAAACACATATATGTCAGCTTAAGTGAGAGATAGAGACTCTTTCAGAATTGCAAGAAATGTCTTCCTGCCAGGAGAGTTTGTCCTTTTAGGTCAGGGTTTTATTTATAGCCTCTTCACCCAGCATGAGATTCATATGGAAAATGTGTTTCTCTGGAGTCCATTGGTCTAGGATTCCTGTCTGAACATCTTTGGCCTTGATACATTCCTTCAGTATCTTATTCTCATTTCAATTCATCCACATCTGTATCTTAATACTTCTTATCTGTAACATGGCTGCTGGTCACTGAACAACAAGCTAGAACAACTTGCTAAATTTGGTGAAAGTTTCACAGATTGTGTCCATAAAGGTCCTTGTAGAGAGATCTGCTTCAGATAACTCATTTGCCCTGTCTGTCCAGGTGCTGGATGCTGAGCCTGTGATCTGCCCTCATGTCTCAGAACTTACTCTGCCTCTCCTCTCTGACATAACTTCCACTGCATTCCCCTCTTTTTCTCTTTGGTGTGTTTTGCCTGCCACGGCTTAGGTCAATTGAGGATGTATGTAGAGTAGGAAAAAATGTTTAAGACACTTTACATGTGCATAACCTTTATTATTTTATCCTTAAGTCTGAAGATTTAGTTGAATATAGGAATATGGGAAGTAACTTTTACAATTTTGGTCATTTCCCTCTAATTTTTTATTTTTCCTTTTTCCTTTTGATTCCTGTTCAGTATCTTTGCTTTAGTTTATTTTCTTCTTGACTTTCTATTGGGGTATCTCTTATGTCTGGGCAGTTCTCCTTGTTATCCAGCTAACTTGGTTGCCTATTAAATCTAAATACAAGCATTTAGAAAACCAGAGTGCTTGTGGAGGTTGTGTACACTGAAAAGCCTCTAAGCATTATGAGGAAATCTTCGAGCTTATTGGCTTAGCAATTGTTTAATAACTGACAGCCTGTGACCAACACTTGATTCTTCCTCTTGAGCTCAGCTGTCCCAGAGAACAGACATGTTTTAGTCTCCAGTTCAAAAGTGAAGTAAAGACCTGGTTACTGGAAGTCTCAAAGTCAGCTGCTACTATTTTTTTTTCCATTTGACTGGACAAAGTTACTTGTGTTTATACTAAACAAGTCAAGGGTTACCTTAAGAACTGAATCAATATTCACATGTTGTATTCTTTGAACTACGGTACAATTGATATGTAATAAAGCATACAAATTTAGGTATTTATTCAGTTGAATGAGTGCAGACAAATGTAAGCACTTGTCGAACCATCACCTAAAACAAAGTACATGGCACTTTCTACAAGATTCCTTATGTCTTTTTAGAGTCAATATTCCACTCCATAAAAATTCCTTTCTCTTAAAAAAATATAAATCGCATAAAAGTTAAAGATCTCAGGTTGCAGGCATAACATTTGGGACATTCATCTCCTCACTCAAGGTTAACAAACCTTAACAACCACGATGTATTGTTTTCTTTTTTCTTCTGTTTATTCCATCTGTTAAAAATTTAAAAGGATCTCATGTTTGTCAGACTGGCAACTGAAAGACCTTGACCCCCTGATCTTCTTGCTTTAGATACCAATTGTGAATTACAAGCATATGACATTAGTCCTTGTTCATATTTGTTGCTACATATCCAGACTGTATTATTATTTAAACATGTTCTTAAAATGTTTACTACATAGTTTTCAAGTGTGGTATGCCTAAGGAATAACATAAATGGACAGTAAAATACTAAAAAGAAGTAGCTAATTAGATAACCCTTTATAGATTTATATATATATATAATATTTTAATTATATTTTAGATATCCATACAATTCCTGAGAGACATGCCAAATTCGCAGTATTATCATATTTCAAAATAATGTTTGAAATTTATTTATTTTTATTTTATAATTATTATTATATATTTTTTTATTTTTAGAGACAGGGTTTCTCTGTATAACAGCTCTGGCTGTCCTGGACTCACTTTGTAGACCAGGCTAGCCTCAAACTCACAGAGATCTGCCTGCCTCTGCCTCCCAAGTGCTGGGATTAAAGGCGTGTGCCACCACACCTGGCTATTATTAATGTTTATTTATTATTTCAGGTTACATATCCATCACAGCCTTCTCTGTCTACCCCTCCTGGTCCCACCCTACCACACTCTCCCACCTATCCTACTCCTCCGGAGTAGGTTAGCCCTACATATCAGCCCCCCTCAGTTCAACAGTAACATGAGGTCTATGAGCTTCTTCTTGCACTGGAGGCCTATATGGCAACTTCAATAGGGCAAAGTGTCCCACTAACAGGTAATGATGTCTATGTTCCTGTTCCTTTTGGTGTGTTGGTTGTAGGATAGTTATCCTGTACTATATGGCTAAAATCCAGTTATAAATGAATAGATGCCATGTGCATCTTTCTGAGTCTGGGTTAGCTCACTCCGGATGAGTTTTTCTAGTTCCATCCATTTGGCTGCAAATTGCATGATTCCTTGTCTCTGATAGCTGAGTAGTATTCCATTGTGTATATTTACCACAGTTTTGTTTTTGTTTTTGTTTTTATCCATTCTTTGTTGAGGGACATCTGGGTTGTTCATTTCCAGCTATTACAAATACAGCTGCTGTAAACATAGATGAGGATATGTCCTTGTGGTTTGGTGAGGAATCATTTGGATGTATACCCAGAAGTGGTTTGGCTAGGTCTTGAGGTAGAACTATTCCAAACTTTCAAGATTTCGCCAGACTGATTTTCATAGTGATTGTACAAGTTTTCACTCCCACCAGCAATGGAGGAGTGTTCCCCTTCTCCATACCTTGCCAGCATGTGCTGTCACTTGAGTTTTTGATCTTAGCCATTCTGACAGGTGCAAGATGGAATCTCAGAGTCATCTTGAGTTGCATTTTTCTGATGATTAAGGATGTTGAGCAATTGTCTCTCACCATTAGAGATTCCTCCTTTGTGAATTCTCGGTTAAGCTCTGTTCCCTATTTTTTGATTGGATTGTTTGGTTTCTTGGTGTTTAATTTGTTGAGTTCTTTATAAATTGTTGGTATTAGCCCCCTGTCTGATGTAGGCTTGGTAATGATTTTTTCCCAATCTGTAGGCTGCTGTTTTGTTTGAATGACAGTGTCTTTTGCCTTACAGAAGCTTTTCAGTTTCATGAGGTCCCATTTATTGATTGTTGGTCTTAGAGCCTGAGCTATTGGTGTTCTGTTCAGGAAGTTGTCACCTGTGCCAATGATTTGGAGGCTTTTCTCTAATTTCTCTTTTATTGATTTAATGTGTTGGGGTTTATGTTAAGGTCTTTGATCCACTTGGATTTAGTTTTGTGCAAGGTGATAAGTATGGGTCTATTTGCATTCTTTTACATGTCAACATCCAGCTAGACCAGCACCATTTTTGAAGATGCTGTACTTTTTCCATTGTATGGTTTGGCTTCTTTGTCAAAAATTAAGTGACCGTAAGTGTGTGGGTTTATTTCTGGGTCTTCAATTTGATTCTGTTAATCAACTCGTCTGTTTCTATACCAGTACCATGCTGGTTTTTTTTAAATATTTATTTATTACATCAGGTTAAATCTCCATCACAGTGTCCCCTTTCCACCCCTACCAGTCCTGCCTCCCACACTCCAGCCCCTATCCCTTCCATTCCACTCCTCTACAGTGGAGTGTCCCTACATAATAGTCCTCCACCCCAGTTCAGCAGTCATATGAGGGCCAAGAGCCTCCTCACATACTGGGCCTACAAGGCAGCACCACTAGGGAAAAGTGTCTCATTGATAGGAAACAAAGTCTATGTTCCTGTTCCCTTTGGTTCATCGGTTGTAGTATAGTTATCCTGTACTATATGGCTAAAATCTGATTATAAGGGAATAGATGCATGTGCATCCTTCTGAGTCTGGGTTAGCTCGCTCAGGATGAGCTTCTCAAATTCCACACATTTGGCTGCAAATTGCATAATTTTGTTGTTTCTGATGGCTGAGTAGTATTACATTAGTTTTTATGTACCACAGATTTTTTTTTTTAATCCATTCCTCGATTGAGGGACATCTGGGTTGTTCCACTTTGTAGCTATTACAAATAAGGCTGCTATGAACATAGATGAGGAAACTTCCTTATGATTCTGTGATGAGTCATTTGGGTGTATACCCAGAAGTGGTATGGTTGGGTCCTGAGGCAAAGCTATTCCAAGTTTTCTAAGATATTGCCATACTGACCTCCATAGTGGTTACACAAGCCTACCAGGAGAGTTCCCCTTTCTCCACACCCTTGCCTGCATGTGCTGTCATTCGAGCGTTTGATCTTAGCCATTGACAGACATGAGACGGATTCTCAGAGTCATCTTCAGTTGCATTTCTCTGATGATTAAGGATGCTGAACATTTCTTCAAGTGTCTCTCACCCAATAGGGATTCCTCCTTTGTGAATTCTCTGTTTAGCTCTGTTCCCGATTTTTTGATTGGATTATTTGGTTTCTTGGCATTTAATTTCTTGCGTTCTTTTAAATTTTGGGTATTAGTCCTCTGTCAGATGTGGGGTTGGTGAAGAACTTTTCCCAATCTATAGGTTGCCATTTTGTTCAAATGACAGTGTCTTTTGCCTTACAGAAGCTTCTCAGTTTCCTGAGGCCCCATTTATTGATGAAAGAAATTGAAGAGGTCATCAGAAGATAGAAAGACCTCCCATGCTTATGGATAGGTAGGATCAACATAATAAAAATGGCCATCCTGCCAAAATCAATATACAGATTCAATGCAATTCCTATCAAAATGCCACCACTATTCTTTATAGACTTGGAAAATGCAATTCTCAACTTCATATGGAATAACAAAAAAATCTGTAATAACTAAATCCATCCTGTACAACAAAAAACATCAGGAGGTATCACCATCCCAGATTTCAAGCTGTACTATAGAGCAATAGTAATAAAAACAGCATGGTACTTGTATAGAAACAGACCAGAGGATCAATGGAATCAAATTGAATACCCAGAAATGAACCCACACACCTATGGTCACTTAATTTTTGACAAAAATCCAAAAGCCATACAATGGAAAAAGGACAGCATCTTCAACAAATGGTGCTGGTCTAACTGGATGTCGACATGTAAAAAAAATGAAATTAGACCCATACTTATCACCTTGCACAAAATTTAAGTCCAAGCAGATCAAAGACCTTAGCATAAGGCCTAACACACTAATCTATTAGATGAGAGAGTAGGGAAAACCCTTGAACTCATTGGCACAGGTGACAACTTCCTGAACAGAACACCAACATCTCAGGATCTAAGACCAACAATCAATAGATGAGATGTCATGTTTTTTGTTTTTTTTTTTTTTACTATTGGTCTATAGTATAGCCACAAATCAGGGATGTTGATACCTCCAGATTTTTTTTTTTTTTTTTGTATTTGATTGATTTATCTATTCTGGGTTTCTTGTTATTCCATATGAAGTTGAGAATTGTTCTTTCAAGGTCTGTAAAGATTTGTTTTGGTATTTTGATAGTAATTGCATTGAATCTGTATATTGCTTTTGGTAGGATGACCATTTTTATTATGTTGATCCTATCTATCCATGAGCATGGGAGATCTCTCCATTTTGCGATGTCCTCTTCAAGATTTACCAAAAGTCCAACAAAATGAAGTCATAATATAACCAAACCTAGGGAACACAATGAACATGGTACTATGTGTAGAAATATGATTAATTAAATTATTTACTAGTATTTATATTATATTTAATTGTCAGGTTAAGGATTAACCTACCATTATAAATGAGCACACAGATACATCTGACGATTTTAACAAGCCTTAGCCTGGAATGTGGAAATTTTGCTCATCTAAACTAGCGTATAATTCTATTCCTTACTAAAGCCCCATATAACATACATGCATCCCTTGGGCTGTTAATCTACACATTCTGCTGATGTTCCAGAGCACATGGTATAAGGTTCTTTTGTCAAACCCATGGCGTCTGTCCTCCTTCCTACTCTTTTTTTTTTTTTTTTTTTTTTTTGATTCTTGTCTTTTAGGCTGGTTGTACCCATGAACCTCTTGACTTCAGAAGCCCATGTTTTAGTCTTGCCTACCTTTGTCTTTGCCCAAACTCAGGCCTCAACATTTATTCAACCAATCAGGGACAATAATTAGAAAACAAAGTAGCAGACAGCAAGCAGGAACAATTAATTAACATTGAAATGTGTAACATCACCCCATTAATTCCCTCCTTTTGTCTAATAAAAAGGATAATTTTTAAAACTCATATAGTAAAAATAGTAAGAACAAATATGAAACAATCACGAAAACTATATATAAAAGTCACAGAAGTAATGTTTAGCCTGTTTGTATCAGGCAATCTTGAAGAAGAAAAAAAAATTCATCTATCTCTCTTGGTGTGCCTAAATTTCTGAACCTAAATATTTTCTATCGTATCCTATATTTATAAACATAAAGGTTTCATCTAGATTTTAAAATACTGCGGGGTGTTTTGTTTGTTTTGTTTTTTTTTTCAATTTTATTTTATTTTTTAATTTCTTCAAGTTACATGTCAATCACAATCCCTCCCTACTCCCCACTCTGATCCCACCCTCCTATCTCTCCCCCTTACACTCCTCATTCGCTTCTTTCTTCTTTTTTTAAGTTTAGGTATATCTTCCCTCCCACCAGCTCCCCCTTTCAGTCCAACAAATGGCTCCTTCTCTTATAACAACAAATACAATACAAAACAACAAAAATGCTTAGAACAATTATTAAAATTATAAGGCAAGTCTTTCAAAATTCTTGATTTACAATTAATGTCTGTCAGAGAAACTGGGCCAAAAGGCTGAAGATTGATGCTCTAATATATGAAGAGAAATTGGGAACTGTCCAGGCAGCCAGTTGTATGTCATTTCTTAGTTTTGGAAGCTGCTGGCCTTGCATTTCCTGTATAATCAGATATATTTATCCTTCTCAGGTCTCTGATTTGGTTGAAGACAAGATAGTTATAGTCTCATGGATAAATTTTGAGTCGTTTAGGAATTAGGAGGGTGTTCTGGATCTAAGAAGATGTTTTTAAGGTGGTGATGAAAGTTAGGATAGAAGCTCAGTTGGATATAGAACTTTAAACTTATGGAGACTGATGGATAGTAGAAAATACTGTTTTAAATTTTAAACAACTCAAGTTAAATTACAGTATCATATCTATTATTTCTTCAAGCCCATCAAAGATATAAGAAGGGATAAAGCTATTATTTGAGTGAGTAGGAAGCACAGGAGAGCAGCTTCCAAAAATAAAAAAATGACAGTTTGGTGCCTAGACAGTCCCAAATATCTCTAGATACCGTTAGAACATCATCTTCAGCCTTCTGGCCAAGGATATCTCACAGACATAATTGTGCAGCAGGAAATAAGGATTTTCCCACTCTGTCTCTGCAGAATCAGGCCATCGACATACCTGCATTTAAGCTCTGGTTCGTCTTTGGACTGTATACAGTCTGTTGAGAGAGCAGGTGCATTTTTGCTCAGTAGGTATTATTTCTTGATGGAGATTTTTGATGCTCATTATCTCCTTCCAAGTCAAATGGGAGCTGTCAGGAGCTGACTGTCTTAAGTCAAATAATTCTTAAAATAATAATAATAATAATAATAATAATAATTTTAAAAAACATCTTTAAATGCCATTTTCTGTATGCCTCTGAGAGTTTTGAAGACCTCTATTGATTAATTTATAAATCTATCTATCTGTCATCTATCTATCTATCTATCTATCTATCTATCATCTATCTATGTCTGAACAGGCAAACTGTATATTATTAACTATTTACTATCTGTTTCTTCTGCTAAGAATATTTTGTGATAAATTAAGATTAGTAATTTGACATGACCAGGAGCTTGACTGGCCAGCCATCAACCTGTGTTACCCAATCTCCTAAATATATTGCAATATCAACCTCTAAAAGGACTGGAAGTAGATCTGTACTTTTGAATGAATTGTATAGGCACAATACCTTATATAAGAGTTGAATTATATATGAGTCAAAATATAAAATTCTCTACCAATGATTCAAAAAAGCTTATTTTTGTATTAATATACAAAATTCTATACCACTGTATCAAAAGATAATCTTATTTTTGAAAATAACAATAGCTTTAAGTTTCAGAATAGATTCAATAATCTACCCTTATATCTTATCATTTCTATATTATATACCCATATTTCCCCTCTTTTTTCTTTTTAAGTCTTTTCCCCCTCTATAAGAAAGAAAGAAGGATAGAGAAAAGAAAAATAGAGAAGTCCTTGAGTCTAAGCTCCTATACCTTGCTTAACAAGACCATATAACAATTTGTAACTATTTCCCCTAAACAACATCTATAATTCTTCAAATGACTAAAAAAATCACCTACCCCACCTTTTGGGAGTAGGTTGTCGCTCTCTTAAAATTTCTTTCTGCTGAATTGGAATGCAGAAAAATTATTTGAGGGCCCAAATTGAAAGGAAAATGGTTAAGTAAATTAATAGTAACATTTGCTGTCTAGTCTTTATGTACTCAGCAATTTGAATGTTCTGAGCAGTTTGTAATCCAAAGCTGAACTTTGGTTGGGGAAAGTTCAGGGCTTTATTGAAGTACTGTCTGGAGCAATCTGTGAAACTTCACCATCTTAGAAAGCTGTTTTGAAGTTGTTCTGGATGCAGATTTTGGTGGAAACAGCTATTGAGTCAGTCTGTGAGGCTGGATCATCTAGGCTATTTGTCTTATCTCCTTTGGGATCTGGTCCCTTTAATCTAAAAATATATGATTTCTCACAAGTAACATATACTTCTGTATTTACAAAATGCCTGTGACAGATCAATTAAGGAAGATTTGTTTTTTGCTTTTTATTTGAGTAGACATTTGGAAGTCTCCATTCATGCCATATGAAAGGATGGCATGTAATAGTATTACATATATATGGCCATATATAATCAATTTTACCTTGAAAATTCAGCATAAGACTGAATGGAGTTTAAGTATTTTCCTCTACAGTTGACATAAATTTATTAATTGTTTTAGACAGGTTTATTTGTGTAGCTTGGCCTGTTTGTAGATTAGTTGGCCTCAAACTCCAAAGGAATCTATCTGCTTCTGCCTTTGTCTCCCACGTTTTGGGATTAAAGATGTGTATTTATATTTTTTTCTTTCCTTTTCTCCTTTCTTAAGAGATTTAATTTCTATGTGGATGGAGACAGGGTTTCTCTTTGTAGCTTGGGCTGTCTTTATTTGCTCTGTAGAGCTCTGTATATTAGATTGGCCTCAAATACACAAGGGACCATTTTTTTGTATGTTTGTTTGTTTTGTTTTCTTTTTCTCCCAAGTTTTGGGATCAAGGTATGAATTTAAATAATTGAATTACCTTTATTAAACAATAATATTAATTAAACCATTTTATATTAGTCTGAATATAAACAGACTAATATAACTGAAATAGTTCCAGTTCTTCTATGGGATCCCCATTCTTAAGGAGATTGATTTAGTGAAGCATGAATGCTATTTTATGTTATCTTTTTTAAACTGTTGGCTGTAGAAGGCATGCATCTCACATATTTCTTTCCCAGATTATTTTTGCGTCCTTATATTGACTAACAGAATCTCTCTCTCTCTCTCTCTCTCTCTCTCTCTCTCTCTCTGTCTTTTAAGTGTTTTGAGACAGAATTTCCCTGTGTATCCTTGTCCTGGACTCACTTTGTGGACCAGGCTGGCCTAGAATCCACAGAGATCCATCTGACTCTGGCTCCTAAATGCTGGGATTAAAGGTGTGCAGCACTATGCTCAGAGATTAACATATCTCTTTTAGGAGCAAAATGCCTCTTGAAACCAGTTCTCCCATGGGAGCCCCACACCTAAGGATACTGGCTTGTATCCATTTTCTCTTTACATAAATTTAAGATTATGTGTATTTATCCATTATATCACTAAGGACATTATTATTTATTACTAAGCAAAAACTTAACATAGTACTTTCAAATAAAAAAATTATGTGTCATTTTGAATTCTAGACTGTCTTTAGCAAGCAGCTTTATCTTATCAGTAGGGTTCATGCCCCGCCTTCACTGTTTAGACTAGACTGATCTAGAATTCAAAGATCTGCCCATTTCTTCCCCCAATGTGATGGGATTAAGAGAATGTGCTATTACCACCCTTGTCAAATATTTCACTTAAATCCCATATAATGGTAAATGTGTAATCCAGAGTGAAACCCTGAACTGCAGTGACAATTCCAAATCTGTCAAAAAATCTTCAAAAGTCTCTCATATTTTTAGCAATGCCAAACCGAAAAAAATCCTTACTATCCCCCAATACAGGGAAAATAAAAAGACATCTAAACAAAAATCAAGCAAAGAAACAAGAATATTTCAAAAATCTTGGTCTAACCTTGCCATCCCATGTTGCAATTAAAGCTCTGTTTATTATTCCTTGAAATCTAATTTTGGATTCATTTCCTTGGTGGGTCTTTCGCAGATAGTCCTGATAAGCACCTAATAGTCACGGAACTGTGAGCTCCAGCTGCCATTAATTTTGTCTTCTCTATTGGGAAGGGCCTCCCTCCTTCCCTTATTGTCATTGTTGGTAATTTAGCATTCCATCTAAAAGTTCTCTCCTTTCTTAAGCCTATTATAGTTGGATCTTTGTCAAAAACAATACACAGAACCATATTTGTCAGTGTAAAAATAATTTGCATGCTAAGAGAAATAAACTTAATTGGAATCCAAACATACTGAGACATTGTGAATTCTCCATTTTTAATATAGGCAGTGAATTCTGCTCCTAAGCTCTGTCTAGAGGGCTGCCAATTTTTCAGTACATAGGGGCATCCAAGGCCTTAGCTCTCTGCCTTTGCTGCAAGGCAGCAGCTTCTGTTAAGTTAGCCACACCTTTGAAATGCATTTGGGTTCCATTTTCCGATCTTTGGCTAGGAAACCACCTTTCACCCGGGTCTTCTCAGAGTGTAACTGTGGATTCTAATTACATTAGTTGGGCACCATTTGTTGAAAAATGGCTAATTAAATTATTTGCTAGTATTTATAGTATCCTTAATTGGTTAGTGGTGTTAATCCTTAACCCACCATTATAAATTAGCACACAAACACTTCATGGATTTTAACAAGCCTTGGCCTTGATTGTGCTTTCTTAGTCCATCTAGGCTAGCGCATAATTCATTTCCCAAAATATAACTCCATATAATATACATGGACTGTATAATACACCTGGAATGTTATTCTCCATGCTATGCTGATGTTCCAGCCCATGTGGAATGAGGTTCTTTTTTCCTAATACATGGTGTGTGTCCTCCTTCCTGTTCTTTGTTTCTTCTTCCTTTCTTCTCTATCTGGAAGCTTCTATTAACCTATAAATTCTCTGCTTCAGAAACACTTGCACCTTAGTCCAGCCTACCTCTGTCTCTGCCCAATCTCAGGCCTCAGCATTTATTCAACCAATAAGAGACAATGTAAGTAACATACAGCAAGAAAGACCAATTAGTTAATATTTAGAATGCACAACATCACCCCATCAGCTATGAGGAAAGTTTAGAGCACGAAGTGCCTTTAAAAAGAAAATTGTGACAGCTCATATTAAAAACTTAACAGCAGAACTGGAAGAGCTAGGGAAAAAAAAAAGAAGAAGCAATCACTCCCAAGAGGAGCAGAAGGCAGGAAATCATCAAACTTAGGGCTGAAATCAATAACCTAGAAACAAAAGAACAATACAAAGAATCAATGAAACCAAGAGTTGGTTCTTTGAGAAAATCAACAAAATAGACAAACCCTTAGCCAAACTAACTAAAAGGCAGAGGGAAAACACCCAAATCAAAAACATCAGAAATGAAAAGGAAAAAATAACAACAGAGATCCAGGTAATCCAGAGAATCTTTAGGTCTTACTTCAAAAATCTGTACTCCACAAAATTTGAAAACTTAAATGAAATGGACAATTTCCTTGATAAATGTTAAATCAAGATCAGGTTAACAGATTAAACAGTCCTATAACCCCTAAGGAAATAGTAGCGTCATTAAAATACTCCCAACCAAAAAAGCACAAGGCCAGATGGTTTCAGCACAGAATTCTACAGACCTTCAAAGAAGAGCTAATACCAATACTCTTCAAACTCTTCCACAAAATAGAAAAAGAAGCAACACTGCTAAACTCACTTTATGAGGCCACAGTCACCCTGATCCCTAAACCGCACAAAGACCCAACAAAGAAAGAGAACTTCCAACCAATTTCCCTCATGAACATAGATGCAAAAATACTTAATAAAATACCAGAAAACATAATCCAAGAACACATCAAAAGTATCATACACCATAATCGGTAGGCTCCATCCCAGGAATGCAAGGGTGGTTCAACATACAAAAATCCATCAATGTAATCCACCACTTAAGCAAGCTGAAATAAAACACCACATGATCATCTCGCTAGATGCTGAAAAGCATTTGACAAAATCCAACACCTCTTCATGCTAAAAGTCCTGGAGAGAGCTGGCATACAAGATCATACCTAGAAAAAATAAAGGCAATATATAGCAAGCCACTAGCTAACATAAAATTAAATGGAGAGAAATTTAAAGCATTTCCTCTAAAATCAGGGACAAAGCAAATATATCCACTCTCCTCATATCTCTTCAACATAGTACTTGAAGTTCTAGCCAGAGCAATAAGACAACTACAGGAAATCAAGAGTATACAAATTGGAAAGGAAGAAGTCAAAGTATCCCTATTTGCAAATGATATGTTAGTATACATAAGTGACCCCAAAAATTCCACCAGATAATGACTACAACTGATAAATGCCTTTAGCAAGGTGGTTGGATACAAAATTAACTTAAAAAATTCAGAAGCCCTACAGTATACAAAAGATAAATGGTCTGAGAAAGAAGTTAGGGAAACACCACCATTCACAATAGCCACAAATAATATAAAATACCTGGGGGTAACTCTAACCAAGCAAGTGAAAGACCTGTATGACTGGACTTTATTTTTTGATAGAGGATTATTTTTTGCAAAGTGACATCTAAATTCTGAGGAAATAAAACTAATTGATTTTTTTCTCTATTTGTCTTTCAGATATGTCTACTATTCTGACCAAGAAGCAAATTTTGAGGAAGACTGGGCTATTACTGTAAATTACTTAGCTGCAGCCCGTCTTCCTACAACTCTGAGGAGGTCACACGGCTTTCAGAGGGGTCTGCCACCATGTATTCTTCTTAATGATGACATAGCCCCTTCTATAGCTGACTTCACTCCTGTGCAGAATGAAGTTCTGGTGTCACTCAAAGCTCTTGGTTATATTCATAGACGTACAGGTAAAAATTTTTAAAGAATACTGGAAAAAATCAGAACTATTACATTGGAAGAGTGCATAAACTAATTTAAGTAAAGATATCCCACCAGCATACAATGAAAATATATGAGTTCCTATGGATATATTTTGTATTTCCTTAGCAGTGATAACTCCTGATAGATGCTAAAACCATTTATCAACCACATTTTAAAATTTATGACCTGTCCCTTCATCTGGATGCCACATTGAACCTTGCCATCTGTAATATGAAGTGAAATGCATAACATAAACCCGCATGTTCACATGCAGTTATTATTTCACCTGTGAAAACTTTTGTTTTTTTTTTATCCCTCTACTTCAATCTTAAGTCTAAAAAAGACAAATGAATTTCAAAAGAAAAATTGTAGTTATTAATGAAAGTCTTTGAAAATTACCATGACTTCCTCATTTTATAACTGTGCCCTGGAACCTTGAGATAAAAATATGTGCTATTGTGATTTTGTAAAGAGAAATTAAATTTTTTGAGTCTCTAAATTCTAAATGAAACATAATATATATGAGTGAATGATGTTCCAATTTGTGCAAAACGTTAAGTTAGCACAAGAATATCAGATCCACAAAATACATTAATGCAACTGAGGTCTCTTCTCATATCATCCTTGGTTGTAGTGTAATAGTGTCAGTCACAGGCACCTTTCCCTCAATGAACAGTAGACCAACCTTCAGTGGGGGAAATATATTTGGGAGACTTATATTAGAATTATCTCATTTTATTGTAGACATGCACCATTTAATTTAATGAATTTACTATGATTATGAAAATTGTTGTTACAAGCTGTGACTGACAATACAAGATAAGTTCCTGTATGCTTTTCTTCAGCGTTTATGATTCCACCACTTAGAAAGCCTGACACAAAACTTTCAGATCAGGTATTACAAATGACAATACTAGCAGTGAATCAAATTATCTTTATGAACTGATTATTTTAATTTTAATTGATAGAAGACAAATGAAATAAACTTGATCGATGGTTATTGCCTAATGGAACTAAGAAATATTTTCAGGAGTTGACATGAACTCATTTTTTTTTAATCTTTTCTAGGATCATTATCTTTGACTTTCTGGGAAGCTGCCATGAATACAAAACATGAAAGGGAACTCTTTCTAAAAGCTCTTGAAAAGTTTCTGGGAAGATCTACATAAAACATGAAACTTTTAGTGAATAGTGGACAACTGCCTTTGACTACAAACAATCAAAAATAATGAATATATGCACAATTTAGAAGTTACGACTTGGGTTTTTCTTTTGCCTGATGTTTACTTTTCAGGATTTTTACATGTATTCCTAGCATTAAATTAAATTAATTTTGTACAATGACTCTTGAATTTTATATTCTTTAATACTTCATCCTAAGATATAAAGATACTGGTCAGTGACAAACAAATCACAAAGAAATCATAAGGCTGATCCTAAGCTTGTATGGCTGTAGTGATGTTACTTTATGTAATGAAATTTTTATGAAATATGGAGCAATATATACTACTGAGGTTTAACCAAAACCTAGGACAATTTCAAATCAAGTACTGACATTCAACTTATATATTTAAATCTCAAGAAACTTAATGCAAATTGACTCCACAGACTCATCAGTTTTGATTGATGATTTGCTTCTCAGTCTCAGTGTTCTATTTTAGTTGCTCTTCTTCTCTCTGTAACAAAGCTCATGGCAGAAGCAACCTGAGGAAGAAGAGAACTAGTTTGGCTCACAGTTTCAGAGAACACAGTCCAACATGATGGGGAAGACAGGGCATCTCAGGTCACAGGAAAGGATGTTGATGACTCTTTTACGGAGTTAAGAGCAGGAACCAAGGAACATAACACACAAGCAGGGCAAGTATATAACTAATGAAGATCTGTCTCTAGTGACTCATCTGAGCCATCTGGGTCACATGATTTCAAAATAGTGTGACCATCTGTTGAAATACACAAAGCCTATGGAGGAAATTTCAGATTCAAACTATGAAAAAAATACAAGAATGAATCATAAGTGCAGAAAAATAATGATTCTCTCAAAAAATAACATACCAGCATGGGTGCAGGAGGTTGAAACAAACAGCTGTCTTGGGAGGATGATTTAAGACATGTGTCAGTTGTAAATAACAAAAAAGAAAAAAGCATGTAGATTCTCTGCCTGCTGTTTCATGTGCCTGTCTCTTTCCCATGAATGCTCACAATGACTCTGATCTTCTCTAAGATACAAAAAGTCCTTTCCCTCCACCAACTCTCCTGACATTTTGGTCACTTCAAGCAGCAGGTGGAATGGACATTTGAATTTGATGGAAATTTTGGTGATCCAACACAGGATATTAAGGTGTTTCCCTATGGCATGGCAGCAAGGCTCTCTCAGATTCTCCATGGAGGACCTGTGGTCACTTAGGAAAAGGAAACACAACTGCCTATCAAAAGTACAACCTGTATTTGGACTCTAGGGAGTGGGTTTTCAGAGGCTCCTGAACACTCTTCTGTTTTAAACTTGGAGATCCTCTGTCATTTCCATCCTCACATCATGGGCTTTCTAAGTGAAGTGTGAGTGGAAGGAATAGTATTTGATTTTCTGTGGTGCTGAATACCTCCACTCACATAAAACTGAGGAAGTTATATTTGTTCTATAATGTCTACCATTTTGGTGTCTGAACTATTTCTTACAAAGAGGTTTGAGGGTTTTTTGTTTGTTCATTTTTGTTTTTTGTTTCTTTCTTTTGGGTGTGTTTTTACAGTTGATGTGGCATAAGATTTAGAAGACTAATAGAGTATCCTGTATTTTCTTCTCTGGTGAAATATCCATTGGTAACTTCTAGTAGGGGAAGTTGATAGTGGATCCAACAGAAATCCACAGAATGGAGACAATTTCTTACTTTATTAACTTTAGAGAGAAGGAATAAATAAATGTATCAGCTTAGTAATGGTAATGATATTAGATGGTCTATAAAGCTGTAATATAGGGTAACTTTAGCCTGGACTTCATGAAACCAACAATAATACTCCACTCTGTGTTGGAGCAATTATAACTAAGAGCTTAGATTGCAGATTGTTTTGGGTCAGGGATGGGAGAGAAACTACAGAGGAGTATGGCTGTTTCTTCTACAGCAGAACTATGCATTTTCTAACATTTTGCTTATATACAAAACAATTGACAGGGCAGAAGAGATGGCTCAGTGGGTTAAGAGTATTTGGTGCTTTTGCAAAAGACATGAGTTCAATTACCAGCACCTTTTGGAAATGTGGCTACAGTCATAACAGGGATCAAAGTTGACATCCTTTCAGCAAAGGAAACTAAAGGATCCAAGCTGTGGACTCAGATATGAGCCCAGTAGGGAGTCCAAGACCCAGTCTTGAGAATTTGGTACCATGAACGAGGGTTGTGGAGAACTCAGAGTGTAACCCATGGAAGAGAAACCATTTCTGATGAAGTCAGAAGCCCACAAAGGAGACATGGGAGCCATAAAAGTGAGGGGCTATAAGAACCCAAGTAAGGAACCAAAGAGTCTGGTAGTAATGACAAGGTCCAGTTGGAGTTGATGTTGAATGACTAGATAGAAGATACCATTCTCCTAATCAAAGAAGTCTATATTGACTTAACCTCTCAAGCACCAGGGTATTCATGCTACATATTTTAAATAAGAAATATCCATTCCAGTGAAATAGAGATTGCATCAGGATGGATTTAGGTGAAATATTAGTAGGTCATGCCAGCCTGCAACAGTGAGGAAACTGAGATAGGAGATCCAAAAGCATCCTCCTCTCTTTCTCTTTGTATTATCACAAGGCCAAGGCCCAGGAAGTTCTTAATCTATCAGTACACTAACTATAGTAAATTACAAGGGTACTAGAGAGAGCCAATTTTTTTTAATAATTTATTTTTTATTTCTTCAAGTTACATCTCAATCACAATCCCCTCCCTACTCCCCCCTCCAGTCCCACCCTTCCAACCTCCTCCCCCTCAACCCCCCATCCTCTTCCCTTCTTTTTTTTTCAGTTTAAGGTATTTCTTTTTGCCCCCAACAGCTCTCCCTTTCAGTCCAAAAAAATGGTTCTTTTTCTTATAACTATAAATACAATACAAAACAACAGAAATAAATAGGCCACAATTATAAGAGTTATATGGCTTAGCATACATTCCCAATGTCCAGTCCATATGTATTTGGCACCTGACTTTAACATTCTACTATTTAACCATCTCCATGAGTTTAAAGTTCTATATGTAATTCAGCTTTCATACTAATTTGCCTCATAATTTTAAAAATATCTTCTTAGATCCAGAACACCCTCTTGATTCCTAAACAACTCAATTTATTGCAATTAGACAAAACTAGAATACATTCCATCATTGAAGAAGAGGTCTAATCCAATAAGGGGAGATGGTAAGAGAACAGAGGCTTGCATTTTGAGAAGCTCCTCTACGTATATTTGTGAGGTGGCTGGCATGTCCATTAAATAACATGAGCTCTTAAATAAAATAAAAAGTACAGTGATTACAACTATGGCCCACTACTACTTGTTCAAATAATGGTATAAAATGTTTGGTGTACCATATTAACTGGAATGATTCTCCTTAAATGAGTACCATTCACTAGAAAAAGAAGAAACATATTCATGTGAGACAGTGTTTGGATCATCATTTCATGATTTTTTAAATGCATAAACATCAAATAAAGACAGATCAATTAAAAAAAAAGAAAAGACACTTCACAGAGGACAATCATAAATTAGCTTTCAATATAAAAAATTTAGTAAAGACATATCAAAAACATAGTCTCACCTGAGAGTACTCTGCTTCTTCCCTGTCCCATGTGAGGAACAGCTTGCCAAAGTAGGCCATTGTGAAGCCTGTCAAAATTTCTGGTCAGGAAGAGATTTTATTTCTCCCCTTGAAGATAACTATGGCCCTGAAATAGAAAAGAGACACAGAGAACCAATAAAGATTTGGATAAAATGTAAACATTGTCTTTTTGTTTGTTTGTTTGCTTGCTTACTTGTTCTTGGTTTTTGTTATTTTGGGTTTTTGTTCTGTTTTTTTTTTTTTTTTTGAGTTGTTTCAAGACAGGGTTTCTCTGTGTAGCCCTAGCTGTCCTGGACTTGTTTTGTAGACCAGGCTGACCTCGAACTCAGAGATCTGCCTGCCCCTTCCTCCAGAGTGCTGGACCTTAAGGCATGTGCCACCAGAACTGACTGTAATGCTGAGGTGATCTGATTGCATTCAGTTGTTAATTGGTTGTACCTTGGCACCCTTACTACAATTTGGCAGTCATATACTCCCCCAAAATGACATTTGTAACTCTTGCCTCCCCAAAACTTCTCTGATTAGTTGAATAAAATGCCTTCAGCCAGGGTTAGGTAGAAGAGAAGTAGGCAAGGAAACAGTAGGCAGGGATAAGTCTTGGCAGATCTTTTGAAGAAGAAGATGGAAAGGAGAAGCCAGAAGGAGGAAGGAGAAGTAGAGAGTGGTTAGATGAAAGATCATTCCATGTATCCTGGAACATCAGCAGAGCATGGAGAATAACAGCCCAAGGGGACATATGTATATATTGGGGTTTTGTTTGGGGAATATCTAACTTTTGGTACTATTCTTACCTAAAAAGAGTATGTTATTCTCCATACTCTGCTGATGTTCCAGGATACATGGAATGATCTTCCACCTAACAGCTCTCTACTTCTTCTTCATCTTCTGGCTTCTCCTTTCCATCCTCCTCTTCAAAAGATCTGCCAAGCCTTATCCCTGCCTACTGTTTCCTTGCCTACTTCTCTTCTACCTAATCCTGGCTGCAGGCATTTTATTCAACCAATCAGAGAAGTTTTGGGGAGGCAAGAGTTACAAATGTCATTTTGGGGGAGTAAGTGACTGCCAAATTGTAGTAAGAGTGCTAGGATACAACCAATTAACAACTGAATACAATCATATCACCTCATCATTACAGTCAGTTCTGGTGGCACATGCCTTAAGTTCCAGCACTCTGTAGGAAGAGGCAGGCAGATCTCTGAGTTCGAGGTCAGTCTGGTCTACAAAGCGAGTCCAGTCAAAGGCTTGTTAAAATCCATCAGGTGTCTCTGTGTGTTCATTTATAAGGGCAGAATAAGGAATAACATCACCAGCCAATTAACTTTAATATAAATACAGGTAATAACTTAATATCTACTTTTACATGTAAACATTTTTTAAGAAAAGCCTTATAAAATAACTTTGCAAAAGAATGGAGCTTAAGATAAATTTAAAAGTCACTCAATTTGCCTAATACCTTATCCTTGAATAATAGAGGCTAAAGAGATACCAAAGATATACTGGTGTTGCTGTAAGACAAAACAATGTTTCCTGGTTTCTATCTATTAAGAAATTCAGAAATCTGAATCCTGAAAGAAACAGGAATGAATTTAACAGTGAGATTTGGTATGCTTAGGCTAATAAGTGTTAGGAAGCTAGATAAATATCACCAGGCTTGGATGCCACTGGAAATAGACCTCTCTCACATGGTTAGAAGCTAGTACAACCTTGAACTGAAGCTTTAAGAATCTTGTTGATGACTGAAAATTGGATCTGAGTCCTATCTTTCGTCCTGGGTGAAAGTATGACATTCTAATCTTCTGAAGGTCATGATGTCTTTATATTGCTAGAGGCTTCTTCTTAAGGAGTAAAGATATCTCAGGGTTTTCTCCCAAAGTGTCAGGTCATATGGGCCTCAGTGGGAATCACAAATTCAGGGAACTGAGGCAAGTCCAGAAATCCTTGAGAAAGAGATACTTCTAAATCTCTCTGTTGCTTGAAAATGGCTAAAATACATTTATTTACATTGGCCACTGTAGAGAGCTGCGACGTGCCGCGCCTTAAAGATGGCACTGGTCTCCGCCTTCCACCAGCCCGACGGTGAGCGCTCTCGGTGGTAAACAAGTCCATATTTGGCTAAGACTGCTGATCTGGCTTGCTTCCGCATACGTGGGCCTCTAAGATAGCACCACGTGGCTTTACTTGATTGGCTGTTCATTTAGTATTTAGCCTGTGGGTTGGGTCTGCCCGGGTATTATTCGGAAGACTGTTTTCAAGGGACCTGAATAAACTGCAGGAGAAGAGCTTTTGTGAGTTGCGTCATTCCTTGCTGGACAAGGGGGGACGCGACAGGCCACTAGATGGTTATCCCTTCCCATGAAGACCACATCTTACCAGAGAAGTTCTTCCTGGCAATGAGGGACAATAAATACCACGTCATGGGCTAAGTAACCTTTGATGTCTTTAGAAAATAAAAATTCACAGAAAGTCCAGGAATGTTTCGTAATCAAAATTGTGACTTGTATTGGCCCTAAGAGAATCAGCCAGGAGCTTATAGAAAATACACTCCTGTTCACAAGGTTATGATACCTACATCCAAAGCTCCTTCAATTTGGTAAGGACTTTACAAACAATGAAATAAAATAAAATATTCTGTACTTATGGATCCATTTTAAAAGCCAGAGGACATCTTGAATAATTCATTTAGTTGGTTATAATCTAATTTTGGTCCTTCTTGAATGACACTTTGCTGTCATGGATAGTATGCTATCATCCATGATAGCACTACCACAGGTGGTTAGACATGAAGAGACAGAATGAAAAGAGTTAGCTATAGTTATTTACTTCCAAAGGGCAACTTGAGATACACGAATATCAAAATGCATCATATGCTGGAACAAATGATGTAGCTAATTGCTGACAATACCCTTTATGAAATGGAATTTTAAAAAGCTGGTGGTTATAATGGTTAATACATGAACGTAAATAGCAGGTGACACTCATGTCTAAACTATATGTGCAAGAACTTTCTTGTATTGAAGAGGACATTTTGTTTTACAACCTAAAGAAAATCAGTCTAAAGCAAACAGATGAAAGAGATATGTCATACCTGAGGTTTAAAAAATTGGAAGAAAATAATTTCATCTTAATAGGATTCTAAGTACATGCCCTGAAGGGTCCTCTCTTCAGCTTCTCACAGGAAGGCTGAGAGAACGCTTCATTTTCCTTCTCTTCTTTCATCTTCTGTCCAAATTTTCTTGTACAACATAATGGTAAGATGGCCAGTCATACTCCTTGCAACGGTAAGTTCAGTGGTCAGTGTGCCCTTTACATATGTAGACAGCAGGTGCCTTCCATCAGAAGATCACATATCCAGAGTTCATTCAGCAGTTAACTTTATAATCACTCAAGTAGGGATTTGCTTCTTCTCAAAGTATTAACTGTATAATTCTGTTAAAGTACATTTTCTGCCATTGAAATGAACCAATCCAGGCCAAATTAAGATATATAAAGGGCAGATATGAGAAGAGTGAGAGAGCATGAACACGCAGAGAAGGAGAGAGAGAATAACCAAAATGTCCATATTATAAATGATATACAAAGGTAGGTTTATTGGATATGAGAAAGAAAGAGAAAGCATGAACATACAGAGAGAGCAAGACAGACTGAGAGACAGAGACAGAGACAGAGAGAGAGAACACCCAAAATATCCAGGTTATATATGGTATATAAAGGCAGGTTTATTGGACATGAAAAGAGAGAAAGAGCATGAACATGCAGAGAGAGAGAAGAGAGAGATAGAACATCCAAAATGTCCAGGTTATATA
>CAJQZJ010010411.1:9593460-9632921 GCA_907164525.1 Lophiomys imhausi
TCCAAAATGTCCAGGTTATATATGGTATATAAAGGCAGGTTTATTGGACATGAGAAGAGAGAAAGAGCATGAACATGCAGAGAGAGAGAGAAAGACAAAGAGGGACAAGAAGACACAGGGAGGGAGAGGGGGAGAGAGAGAAACAGAGTGAGAGAGAGAGAGAGAGAGAGAGAGAGAGAGAGAGAGAGAGAACACCCAAAATGTCCAGGTTATATAGGAAAGGGCTTCTGGGGGAGGGGAATTAAGCACAGAGGGCAGGGTGTACCAGCATGCTCTGTAACAGGTAGAGACTGAGGCATGCTGGGAGAACCTGAAGGTCTGGTCTTCAGTCTGAAATCCTAACATTAACAAGTTAGAGAAGGGCACAGTGGATCCTTTTGTTATAAGTTTAAAGCCAAAATTTGTTACAGATTTTACAGATTCTTTAACCACTCAAAGAATTTGCAAATTAATCCTGAGATTAAAGACTATTTAAACAATAATCTTCAAAAATGTCTTGGAGTAAAGCACAGAGAAATCATAGAGATAAATGTTTAAGAGTGGAAAATTGTAGAACATTTGTGATAAGAGACTTTAGGATCATTTGCTTGTGCAGCAACAGAAGTCACAATCTATGAGGATTTGGAAATTGGGTGTGTCATCTTTGGCCATCAAGCTATACTGAGGCCAAGTCAATTTCAATAAGAAAGAGAGGCTTTAAAAAAAAATCTGAATCCAAGAAAGGAATTAAGTCTGAGGAGTAAAGGAGGAAGGGTGGTGAAACAAACTCCTCCATAAGGAGGATCAGGCAGCTAAGAGACAGAAATCAGTGTAGCCATAAGGACAAGGGGGAATAAGCAAGAATTCCTCCCAAGCGAGGGTTCCAATATGGTAGAATCCATGAGAGCACTGAGAACTTACTGGACTTACAGGCAGCATTTAGGAGAGGTGAGGAAGTAAAGGAAGGAGCTGAGAGAAACCATGGAGGAGCAGAGAGGGTAAGGTATTTGTCATGGTAAGAAGAAATTCAATCAGCATCCCCAAGCCCACTGGGAGACTTGTTAGAGAGAAACGTCCCAAATCAGAGAGGAGAGGCTTTGCTTTCCATATTATGGGGGCTTGGTAGGGTGAGGAAATTTCTGTCACACTGGTGTGCCTTTCCTAGTAAACATGTACAAATTTGGGAGCACTGTAGTGATACTTAACCACTAGAGGTGAGAGAGAAGTGGTTAGAACAGAAAGAGGAAAAAACAGCTGGAGTATCTCAGTAAGTAGAATTTCCCATGAGGTGGGACATGAAGGGTGTAGAAAGGAGATACCAACATGGTAGGCAGCCCAACAAGGGCACAGAAGGAAGATGACCTCATGACGGGCATCCCAGAAGGCTGTAGCAGGGAGATTAGTCATTTACTGAGGAAGTAAGGAGAGATAAATGGTTAGATAAAGGTGGAGGGAAGATGGGGTGGAAGAAGTGGACTCTAGAGTCAAATTTGGTGGGAGGAAAAGCCAGTAGAATCAAATGATATATACATACATTAGGAGAGTCATATCAGCAACTTGGTTCAGAGCAACAGGGTTCCTTGGAGAGGGAACTCATGTAAGTGACTTCTGGGTTTCAGCACCAGTAGAGGAATGAAAAAGAGAAATAAAAAGGAAAGCAAAGGACATGACTGCTCCTACATATGGTGCAGGAGAAAGTTTATTGTATATATGTGGGAGAGCATAGCCAGAGGCAGACACATCTGGGAGAGTTAAGAGTGGTCACAACCATCTGCACATTGGAATACTACTCAGCCATTAGAAACAAGGAAATCAAGCAATTTCCAGCCAAATGGATGGAACTAGAGAAGCTCATCCTGAGTGAGCTAACCCAGATTCAGAAAGATGGACATGGTATCTATTCACTTATAATAGGATTTTACCCTTATAGTATAAGATAACTATAATACAACCAATGCACCAAAAGGAACAGGATCATAGACTTTGTTACCTATCAATGAGACACTTTTCCCTAGTGGTGCTGCCTTTTAGGCCCCCAGTGTATAAGGAGTCTCTTGGCCCTAATATGACTGCTGAACTGGGGCAGGGGACTGATATGTAGGGACACTCCACTCCAGAGGAGTGGGATGGAAGGGATAGGGGAGAGAGTGGGATGGCAGGACTGGGAGGTATGGAAAGAGGACACTGTGATGGAGATGTAACCTGAAGTAATAAATAAACATTAGAAAAATGCAAAAAAAAAAAAAAAAAAAAGAGTAGTCACAACCCTGAACCATGTGGGGGGAGGGGAAGGGAGAGAAGGGTACCATGAACACTAGCCAGGAGGCCAAAAGTACAAAAGGAGCAAGAGGAGGGTAGAGTGTAGGTAACCAAATGTCTGGATTATATAGGGAAGAGCTTCAAGGGGAAGGACAGCTCCTCCCCTGTACTCCAGAGTTCAAGGTTGAGGGTTGGGCATTCCAGGCCAACCCTGAAACAGGTAGTGACTCAGAGATGCTGGGAGAATCTGGTGGCCAGGTTTGCTTTGATATGTTAAATAGGCCTGTCACCTGTTTGTCCCAAGTTTGAAACTTAACAAAACCCAGTAACAATATAATCTCGTTAGTAAATTGATTCAGCCCACAAAATATTGGGAAATGAAATGAAACCAATGGATATCAATAACACGAGGATTAAATATCAGTTTTGTCATTTGCTAGCTAAATGAAGTTGGGCAATTCTCAGATTTCCTTTTGTGCCTCAGTTTGTTTATTTTGATAACAGAAGCTATAAAGCTCTATGTTTCAAGATTATTTTGAAGAATACATAAAAGCATGAACATGAAATTATTATGTTACCCAGCATTTGGCACAGCCACAAAGAGCATCAATTGGCAAAAGAACTGAGCAGAGAGATGAATGCATGTTCCATCAATATGACAGGAAAAATATCTGTAAGAAACTGAAATAATGAACTGTTTTTTGTTAATCCCTGAAACTTATAGATTTCCTGGTAGCTGTAGATAATGAAGCAGTGTCTTAAATGATTGTTCAGTCTCTTCCTCTAGCCAGGAGAAGTAAATACACACATCTGAAATGGTTTTGAAACAAACTTCTCCAAGTACATGAAGATAAATAGTAATAAAATGAAATAGCAAATGACTCAGACCAGAAAGAGGAAAATCTGCAAACACCTATATATCTGCCCCTAGGAGGAGAAGGAAAAAACACCTATGTCACCATCCTCTAGGCTTCAACCTCATTCACAAAACAGAAATAAACAGGAAAATTGAGATATTAGCCAAAGGAGCCTGAATAGTAGTGACCACAAGAATGATAAAGTCCAAAGTGTTAATGAAAACATCGCCAGCAATGAGAAGGTAGGAACTCCGCACAGAACAAATAGAGTCATAGATTTAGTGTGAGATTGTCTTCAAGGGAAAAGGCCTTTGATACATAAGATTTGTCTTTATAGGGAATCTTCATTTATGTGGACTGGCAGGTTAAGTGACAGTTATTTTAATAACATAGTTTCTGAGGACAAAAAGACAAATAAATAGATCTGCTGGTAGAAACAAACAAACAGAAACATGATGAAAGAAATGAAAGTCCCTGGAGGAACCCCTAATTGAGACCCCCAAAGGATTCTGAGGTCCCAAAAGAGGCTTAACTTATAGGCCGGGCTGACTCCATGACAGCCTTCAGTTTCTTGTTAAATTAGAACAGACCTAAGATTCCCATTTCTCAGAAATGAGCTCAGCAGCTACTAGAAAAACTGCAAAAAATGGGCAGCCAATCAGAGATGGCTTAGCCATCTGACTTGAGAAAAATGAGATTGTTTGGAGTTACATAACTGACTGTTTGGAAACCCTCTCTAACCTTTGGCCAACTCATGATTGCTCCCCTGTCTTATGATTAACTCATGACCGTTAAATAACTAGGCCAAGGGCGCCTCTGCTTTTTCCAAAGACTCACACTTTTTGACTTTGTTCTTTAGTTTGAATGCTCCAATGATGTTGAAGATTATCTAACCCACCCTGGAATTCCCATGAATGTCTTTAATAAGAGTCTTCAAGCTCACCTTGGGGTCATCACTGTTACCTGAATGGTGATTCCTCCATGCAGGATTTCTGAAGAATAAACGATCTTTGTTTTCTTCAACTATTTGAATCTGGTGTGTTTTCTTCACTGAGTTCTGGACCCTAACAGAAATGGAAATGAAGTGAGTTATCTTTTCTTTTTTTGCAGTCTTTGGTGTATGTATATGTGGTATATGCAATATATTTTTATGTGAGTAGGTATGTGTGTGCACAGGTGAACATGCATATGTGTGTGCATGCATGTGGAAGCTAGGAAAAATTGGGTGCCATTCTTCAGAAGCAGTCCATTCTGCATTTTAAGAAAGGGTCCTGGGGCTCACTGGTTAGGGTAGGTTGACTAACTAGCCAGCACCAAGCATTTGCCTATCTCTGCTTCCCTAGTTTTGGGATTACATATGCTTGTCATAGCTGATGTGGTGAGTTTCTTTTGATGTACATGATAGGAATTGATTCCAGGTCTTCCTTCTTTCTTTCTGGTAAGGACTTTACCGATTGGACTATTTCCCAGAACTTGCTCTAGATTTTTTAACAAGTCAGATCTATGAGCTAAATAAGTAATTTACTTGATCAACAACTAGAATTTTCTCAAGATAGAAACGGAGGTCACTATTTAGTTGCAAAAAATACTAAATACAGTACTTGTGTTTATGCAAAGTTTAGACACTCCCTTCAAAATGAAGGTAAAATTACTGTAGTTTTATTTCTGGAATTACTTGTGGGAATAAGTGGTGAGCCAAAGATTTTCAGCAAAAGTAGTTTCCTTGAGAGTTTCGCATGATTTTCTTCAGTTGGTCAGTATTTATGTGCAGCACTTGCTGTTACACCAAGCAATGAAAAGTGGATTGCTCGACCAGGACAAGTTAGTAAGTTGGTTTGTTGTTCATAGGTAATCCAAACATATTTGCCTGCAAAGATGTACATATGATGAAGGTTAACAATGCCAGAACACTGTCCATGAGTGAAGTGTGTAGGAGAATTCTCAGAACTTGTGGGAAAACTTGAAGTAAACAAGAGTCTTGTGACCTCTGTTCCTCCATAGCGTGGCTTGTTCTTGATGAGTTTTCATGATCCACCCCAGGTGTAATAAAGAGGGGTGGATTTGCTTCAGACCACCCATCATCTTATTTTGTTATTCAAAGATGTTTCTAAGCATGGATTGCCCTTGTGACTATAACAGCTTGAACTCAAGTGAACTTTATTCATATGACTTTACCTAAACATCAGAATACAAATTGTCTGATTCCCAAATTTGGCTCTACTCTTCCAGATTCATGGTGCCAAATGTAGCCCCAATAAGTGGCACCATGAATCATGGAAAGATAACAGAGTGGGGTCTCTCACAGAAGGATGTGAGTGAGCATAATTGGATAGAAACCAGGGAAGGCTTTGGCTTGTGTCCAGCTTGTACATCAAGTTTTAAAGAAAGGAGGAGCACAAATATAAAAATCACAACTATTGGATTGCTTTGCAAGTTATTTGTGATTATAGATCATGGATAAAGATTATTTCTCACTTTTTGGTCATTTAGTGATAACAAGATAAGGAGATTATTCTCATCGAAGTATGTGCATTTAGGAAAGCCTATGAAAATGCTATTTTTAGTTATGCAAAAATTATACATGTTGTCTCTGAGTCTTATGCTGATTTTATAGTGATACTCAAAGATGTTATTGAAAAGCAGGCAAAATGACAACAAACTCAAAAGTTATTATTATTAAAACTGTCAGGTTTGATAATGCCCATAAAGAATGCCAAGGATTAATCAGGCCTCAGAGAGAGAGACAGGAAACATTATGCACTTCATAAAGTTATACTGAAACATGGGAACTTAAAAGCAGAGAGCAAAAATAATTGCTGTGGAAACCTATGCTTTTTAAAGACAAATGTCAGCAAATGTTTCAAGCATGCCGCACCTGGCCATTTGAAAAAAAAAAGAAAAGAGAGAGGCAGACACATCTTGGCAGGACAAGCAGAATAAACTCTACAGCTGCTTGGATTCAGAGCAATCACACTTTATGACACCTATGCACATTTGTGATCACAGTTTGACTAAGAGAACTCAAGGAGCCCCTCGCTTCTCTCTACCTGTCAGTCCTGGAGTATTAGTCATTAATATACAATATAGAGAGGGCATTCTCTTCTGTTGATCTAATCAGTGCTTAAAATGGTGTTTAAGTTTCATGGTGAAAAAACTAAAAGAACAAAATTTTAAATTTTGGGTTAAAAATTTTAATGATACTCCTTAAGTATACCTTAAAAAGTACTTAAAAATTCTCTAGAGGTTGCTTTTAATGCTTTTATAGATGACTCTTCAAAAAAAGAAGGAGAATATCTTTTATATACAGATTCCACGTGTTCTACACATTTAAAAGCAATTGTACTCATTCTTGGTTGTACAACTCAACAGTTTGAATGAGCTGTAATCAATCAGTTTTTATTAGATATTTCTCAGACACTGAATATTTTAATTGACTTAGCTGTTTATTTAAATTCAGATGACAGTTCATTGGGTGAACTAAAGAAGATCTGAGCCTTCCACTCATAATAGGTAGCTTTGGATCCTGAGTTTGCATATTCTCACCTAAAATGGGTATCCTGGTGGTAAATTGAGGCTCAACATTAACTGACCTCACATAGTAGGATAGAGATTCACTGAGAATTGAAAGTGACCTAACTTGAGAGAAAAGGAATGTTGCAGAATGATTGCTAATGCGGAAAGGGTGTAATGGAAGGAATAATTTGGAATGAAGTCCTCGGGCATGAAGTCTAGTAACCAGAACATTGGAATGACTGGGACATGAATATTGGAGACAGAAATGGAAGGAGATAGAAAAGGAAGAAAACGGTTTAGTGAACTCCTTCAGTTGAGCTTCCTTGCTCTAAAAATACCAAATTAAATATATATTATTCAAATTCTATAGAACCCAGAACATTGTACATATATTTGAGTATTATACCCATGAAGCCTTTCACCAGCCCTTAAAATGTTGTACATCAGGAGATAATATCTACAAAAATCATAGTAGAGTGTTTGAGGATGGTAAGTTGTGCAATCTCATTTGGTGAGTCAGGCAGCCAAATTCATTTACCTTTCTTTGAATTCTTGTAATAATGTCATCAAAGTTTACAACTATTTATATTTTATGCCAAAGGAAAAATTTTTTCTTTTTTCAGATGCATTTTCCTATATTAAACATTCATTGTTGCCTGTTAAATACCAGGCAGTTTGTGAGCTACTGTAAATCAAGAAATGTGAGGTGACATTTATTGCAGAATCATTTTAATATGGAAGTCTGGGCTGGAGATGGTGAAATATACTTAAAATTAATGTATCCAAAGCAGAAGTAGTAAGAGCTAGGTGTTGTAACTAGCAGCATGTGCACATGGAATTTCAGGGAAGAATGGATTATATTGTACAGGACTGTTTTCACTATCCTGGGTATTTTATTCTTTCAAGGTCTGTAAAGAATTATGTCAGGATTTTGAAGGAAATTGCATTGAATCTGTAGATTGCTTTTGGTAAGAGGGCCATAATTAATCTCAAAAGGCTCTGAGAGAGTCAGTGCTCTTGACGGGGGTCAATAGGATTTTGAGCAAATAGTTCATTTGCTTATTTTCCAGCCTCCTTCCAGATCCTCAGCTCCTCCCCAGCAGACTAACAAGTGGTTGTTAGGTTCAAGAAATATATTTCTGAACCTAAAGGTGGTGCAACAGAGGAATCACCAGGAACTCGAGATTGTTGCAAACTTAAGAGGATTTTATTGGCTAGGATGCTGGGGTCAACCTCCCAGAATCTCCATGCGAAGAGAAGGAGGAGACCCTGAACAGAATTCAGTTCCGGTTAAATACGTTTCAGCAAGGCAGAATCAAGCATTATCAAGCAACAGTACTTTGATTGGCTAGCATAGGTGACCTAGGAAACAAGGTGAGAATTTCCAAACTCATGACTGTTGGGCTATTTTTTCTATTTTTCTCCCTGTTGCTCTGGGAACTGGCCATACCCAAACAAGGAACTTGGCCTCCTGATAACAGTTAGAACTTCCAAGCCCTGGGGGGTGATGTTGTCAACTTCTGGGGTGAGTTGACCTGGAGCTCAGGACCTACTCAAAATTCCCAGGCTTCTGAAGCCTGACCAAAGTTTGGTCATGTAAACTTTGGTTCTAACATGGTCAGGCACTAAGAATAGACTTTTCCTCATGAGATACAAGTAAGGTTAAAATCTAAGTTCTTAGTACATAAAATTGTTCTTCCAAGCTGCTTTCTAGGCTTTCCTGGCATTAGTGAAGTTCTGTGATTGAGAAGGGGTTGTGGCCTTTGACTGAAGGTCCAGGATTTCTGTTATGGAAGAGTTGAGGTGTAAGAGGGAGTAGATGCTTAGAACCTCCACTCCTTGTATACATCACTGGTGGTTAAATTTTTATGGTATCTTAAGGGTCTAGATTGTTTTCCCTTTGGGATGCAGGCTTTGGACATAAACAAGACATTAAAGATATTCCCTTTGGCCTTATTTTACCTAGTATCCTCTCATGGTAGAGGGCATGAAGGCCTGAATGTGAGTGAGTCATTTTAGACCATCTACCTTGATTTCTATAAAACAGGTACAGCTGCAGGACAGTATTATGGTTGAAGCGTCTATCTGTTAATGTGTGATCCAAGCATCCTCCTCACCCAGCCTATAGAGGGACTAATTGTTGTTACAGTCAATTAAGAATCTTTCTCTTTAGGGTCTCAAGATCAAACATACTCCAATTATTGAGAATGGGCCTAGTGAGGACACAAGGAAATTGAAAGTGGATTTTCCATGATCCCAAGGAGAGACACGAAAAATGACACCTCAGCTACTTGTCCAGAGTGTGAATCCCAGTGCATGTGTGTGTGTGTGTGTGTGTGTGTGTGTGTGCATATGCACACTTTTATGCTTTTAGAAGTCAGAGGTAAAGGTCAAGGGATCAAGTGAGCAGGTACCATCTTTGATGGCTTTCTATCTTATATTTTGAAGCATAGTCTTTTTACTAAATTTGGATTGTCTGGAATTGCTTATTTAGTGCACCCTGAAATGGTCTCCAGAGATCCACCTGTCTCTACACACCCTGACTTCCTCAGTACAGGGGTACTGATGTGTGCTCTTGCACATGTCTTTTTACATGCATGTGGAGGATCTTCATATTCACATGGCAAGCACAAGCATTTGATGAGTGAACCATCATCCAGGAACAGAGTACAGATGAGTCAGTAATTTTTAATGGCTTTGACACAGTGCTCAACCGAAATTTGTCCCAAATCAATAACAATGATTTATGGCATTTAAGTATCAAATCAGTAACAGTTATGTATTGAGCAGCTGACCTTTTTTCTTTTTTTCCATATCTTATATCAAATTACATAATAATAGGCTTATTTTGACATCTTGATACATGTATAGAATGTGTAGAATTTTTAGTCAAATTTCGTCCCCAAAAGCCCTGTCTTGTCACAACCATACCTCCACTGATATCTATCCTCTTCCTAAAAACCTAATTCTTTGACCTGCTGCTCTGCTGATGACTTGAAAATAATGACTGGGCAATTGGCATAGAGTTGTGTGAATATTTGGGTCAAAAGTCCCCAGAAGTATTTATATCTTTGCATTCTTGAATTACTGAAGATTATTGCAGATCGAAACGGTGTGTTTATTGTGGACCGACCAATTACAGACTCTTTCCTCATCTTAGAGAAAAATTATTTAACAATATTAGAGGATTATATTGGTTTTAGTGGTTGTATTATTGACAGGATAACTAAATGCAGGTCTGCAAGTGAGTGCATGATAACTTGATCCCCCTCCCAATTTAAGGATAGAAATCTTAAACAGTTTACAAAGGATCCCCAGAGACCTACAGTCAAAACACTTTAGTTTTGACTGCAATGTTTATTAGTCATCATGATGTTGTGACCATGCTATTAAGTAACATCAAAGATCATTTGTATTCATGGTGTTAGTACCTTTGCTGTTAAGTAACCACAAAGGCCATTGGTCTTCATGCTATTATGACCATTCTGTCAAAGTAACTTTAACGTTCAGGAAGGCAAAACAGAATTTATTGCAATATCCAATGTTATCAGAATGTGTGCTCTCACAACCTCTGCTTTAATCAATGAAGAGAGTTACTTATCAAAATCTCTATAATGTGGCATTCAAATATAGCTGTGCAAGGCACAAAACTTCACTTATGCTATGACATTATTTGACGGTGCTTTAATAGACAGTTAGCATGGTGGTACAAAACAGGGCGGCTTGGGGATAAATTGTGAAGATTCTCACAGCATTTGTTGAATGATGCATTGCTCAGTATGCTTGAGAAATTTCCTCATGTAATTCAGGAAGTTATTGGTAGTCTCTTGGGTCCAAAAGTTGCTATAGTGCCATATAGATACCATATGATAGGGTACTGTTTAGAGTAGCTGCTTCACCTTGCTTGGAAAGTCAGAGAGATAATATTGGAAAATTTACAGTTCCATCTAATAACAGCTCAAAGATGTTCTCACAGCATATTACCTAATATTTTGGATGCTGATGTGAACACCTGTATTGGTTATGAACTTGGCTCTGACTTATAATTTTATATTAATTTTATGTCAGTATACATGTGCTTTTCGTGACATATTTGCTTTGAGTTAGTGATATAAGCTTCAAACATTACAGCTCACTGCTGTTCTGGAAGTAGAATTAGAGGTAGAAGCTCGGAGACATCTTTTCTTTAAAAAAAAAAAAACTGCCTTTGTTCCTTATGCTCAGCTTTAGACATAAGTATCACAGTGATCGAGAAGAGGAGGGAATCACTTACATGTTACCTTTATGGAGATTTAGGTTTTATGCTTTGTGTTTTATTTAGAAACAGACACTTGTGCACAAAATACGGGTAAATACCCCCTATATCTTTATGAAGAGGTAAAAGATAATATGACATGTTATTTAAGGCAATAAGAAGAGACAGGTGGAATATGAAGGAACAGATTCTAAGCTTTTCTCCTGTATTTAATCACCCATCCGACATTGGCAGACCCAAGAGATCCTATTAAGGGAAAAATGTCTTTAAATCATCATCATTCTTCAAAGAAAACATAGGAGCAATGGCTTTAGACTCTAGACCTGACAAAGATTTTTTTTTTTTTTTTTAGAAAAGACCCCAGGAGTATGAGAGACAAACACAAAAATAGACAAATGAGATTTCTTAAAACTAAGAAGCGTTTGATAACAAATCGATAGCAAAACAATAACAATGCCAATTAAAGATGGACATTGGAGATAGCTAGAGATTTCTGAAAATAAGCCGTACAAATGTGATCTAGGTAAATGCAAAAAATGTTCAACATCATTAATCATGAAGAAAATCATAATAAAATTCAAATTACTATATTTCCTTATCTCAGTAAGAATGGGCTTTTCCTGAAAAACAAAAGTTTCTCTGAAAATTAAAAGTAGAGCTTCCATATTGTTCAATAATCTAATAATCTACCATTGTGTATATAAAAAGTGACAGTCCGTCAAAGAGACATTTATCCTCCTGTGTTTATGGCACTATTCATAAAGCCTGAGAAATGAAAACAGCCTAAATATCCATCAACTGATGAATGGACAAAGAACATCACTGAATGCTATTAGGCAGAAAAACATGAAACCCTGTAACTTGTGATAACATGGGTGGAACTGATGATGTTGGCAATCCCTTAAGTAAAAGTAACTTTTCTGGACTCTGTCAAGTTCACAGTTAATGCTAACTGGGATAGGAACTAAGTCACAATTAGCTAATAATAAAGAACTTCTTTTCTTTGTTTAACTTTGCAGACTGATCTATTGAGAATGTTCAGTCAGTTTAAGAGAGTCATATGACCATTTACATTTGCATCATTATTTCATTGCTTTTCTTTTCTTTTCATTGTTTCATTCATTTTATATTCATTGTTCTTCTCTTTCCCCCAATTTTTCCATGCTGGGGATCATATACCAAGGTTCAAGCACAAGGTTATTGAGTACAGCATCAGATAGCTGTCTTAACCCCAATATTAGTAGTATCCTTAACTTTTTCTTAAAAATGAAAATGTAATAAAATTATGTGTGTTACTGATCTAAAAATTCACGAGTAGTTCACAGCTCTAGAGTTTCCTGGCCTTAGGTAACTCCAGCTTCACGTTCTGTAATCCCTAAACTAGTGCTATGTGTTTAAAGGTCAATACTGAATTATAGCCATTGTATGTATAATAAAAGTCACAATATGGAGGAAAGTGAAAAGACCCATAACCCTTTATTTAAAGACATATCCCAGGAGTTTTAGATGCTATTTCTTTTTAAATCCTAGGGATTGACACTAGTTTAATTTTATTAATAATAATATTATTTACTATTATTATTTTAGTGATAGGTGCTAGAAATCCAGAAACTTGGGTTAGTAGATAACATTATAAAAAATGAATACATATTGAACATTAATTATCACCCTTTACATTTTTTTGAACAAATTGGCTTTGTTTATTTGATTGGGATAATTGGATACACTTTAGGCATGTTATATGAAACAGAAAAGTGTGCCATAGCTGGATCACATATATTTATATGTGTGATCTGCATATCATCATAAATATTAGCATTTCCACGTTCAATTATTCAATATTTTCCATTAATTATGTTAATGCATTTTTATAAGGGGGACCATTCTAATGCCATTGATAATATAATTTGTAATTACAACATAGACTGGAAAACTCCTCAAAGAATTTCTTCATTAACAAATTGCATTGACAAATATCTGACTAGCTTCATCATCTGTTCAGGTTCTGACACAATGTGCTGTTAATGGAAAGGTGACAAGCCTACATTATCTTTAATGAGAATCACTTAGATACACATTCTTTTTCTGCACGCTGTGTAGAAAAGAATAAAACTTGCTTATAAAGCATGAGATAAGAAAATATCCTGGCTTCCTCCTTCCTTCTCCATTAAAATCCTGAACACACAATCGTTAAGAAAATGCTTTTGTAAGATCAACCTGTAGGCAAGCCTTCAGGTCATCTTTTAATTAGTGATTGATGGAGGAGGGCCCAGCTCATTGTGGGTGGTTCCATTCCTGTGCTGGTTGTCCTAGATTCTATAAGAAAGCAGGCTGAGCAAGCCATGAAGAACAAGTCAGCATTCTTCCAGCACAGCCTATCACCATGTTGGTCCCAGCTTCCTGGGTCTGGGTACTGGCTTGCTGTTTCTCTGTAGCTATTGTAGCACAGGACTCTGAGATCTCAGCCCTATATCCTCCTCTCTGGGAAGAGAGCCCTGAAGAGATAAGTGATTACAGGCTGGAGGATGGCAAGTACATAATAGACCCTTGGGTAGTCACTGACAGAATGGGGTTGTATAGAATCTTACTGGAAAAGACAGTCCCGTATTTTGAAAGATATGCTCCAGAAAATGAACAAAATCCTTTGTGGGGATTGCCTTTGGTGTTTGGCTGGCAGTATAAAACAGGTAAGAAAGATTCTTATTCTCCTGTATACAATATAATCCTGATGCATTAAGAAAATGGGATTATCTATATCTTACACTGCTATCTGAAACCGAACTTTTTAAAACTATTCAATATCTATTTATTAGTAACTATATTCACTTATAACAAATATAAATACTTAACTGACCCTACAAATGCCTACAACCCCTATTACCTAACCATTAAACCTATTGATAACTATTACAACTATTTTCATAAACTTTTAGAAGGATACAGTCTCTGGAGCAGGTCCTCAGTCGTCAGGAACACAGTCTCTGTGGTAGACCTTTTAAGGCACTTAGCAGTTTTTCTTCTGGAATATCTCAGATGTAGATCCCTCAGGGTAAATTGGCTATGGTGACTTCACCTTAAATAAGGCTTGAGGCTTTCTTCTCTCTGGGAGACCTCAACCATCTGTAAGCCAACTTATGTCCAACTTATTTCCTTTGTATCAGCAACTCTACCACTCTCCCTCAATCTTTAAAGTCGGCCACAGTTTCATTCAGGCCACTGTTCAGACAGGTCAAACCCCTCTAGGCAAAAACTGAGCCACAGGGTTTAGTCCTTGGCCTTTTGCTGTCTTGCTGAGGCTTTCTCTGCTCACCAGCTTCATTCTGCGTCAGGGAGATCTGGCCATCAGTCCACCTGCACTTTCTCCATCAGAGGATACAAACTACTCATTGTCCATTCTAATGTGAGGACTTGCTGGCATCAGAGCACTCTAGCATGGGGCTCTCTAGCACTTGGCTCCACCCACTTGTCCTTAAATAGGATCTCTCCTTGTTCCACCTGCTTCAGCTTAATCTGGGCTCGGCCCTCTTAGCAGCTGAAAACAATGCCAGGCCATAAACCTTGGTTTTAGTCCATAAAGTCTTTCCTTGTTTCACCTGGCTTCTTCCTTGTTTTTAGTCCATAAACTGATAAGCTAATTGCCCACAGCCAAGGTGATCTTCATGCCCCGGATTAAGAAACTGTATCAGAAACCCCTAAATATTTACTAAATCTAATTTATATTCTATCTCCTTACAGCTGTCTACTTTTATGTCAACTCGACACAGGCTGAAGTCATCTGAGAGGGGGGAATCTTAATTGAGAAAATGCTTTCATAAGATCAACCTATAGGGAAGCCTATAGATTTCATCATTTTTTAATTAGTGATTGATGGAGGAGGGCCCAGCTCATTGTGGGTGATTCCATTCCTGTGCTGGTTGTACTAGATACTGTAAGACAGCAAGCTGAGCAAGCCATGGAGAGCAAGTCAGGACTCCTCCAAGGCCTCTACATCAGCTCCTGCCTCCAGGTTTTAGTCTGATTTGAGTTCCTGCCTTGGCTTTCTTCAATGTACTGTGATTCAGGATAAGCATGTAAACTCTTTCCTCTCCAAGATGCTTTTGATCATGGTGTTTGATTGCCCCATAGTAATCCTAAGAAGACCACACATGTCTCTTTGAAAACTGATTCTTTTTGTTTTCTGTTTATTTTCCTCATAATCAATTTTTTCTACTCTTATTTGTCTTTATCCATAAATCCTTCCCCTGTGGGTTGATTGTTTCTACCAGACACTTCAATGGCACATAAATATAGAGATGAACCATAAAGATACATCTTTTCTCTAATTTGGAGTATTTTCAAAATGGTTACTACACCACAGCTAACTACACATTCCTTCCTTTCCTATGAACACATAAGGGGATATTCATTAGAAACAGGAGGGGATGTCCAATCATATTGATCTTCTTGAGAGTCCTCATTGCAATTGTCTGATCATAAACATGAGATTACTAATGAGGAGTTCTTTGCTAATGGTGATCTGTGCCAATGGCCTTCTTGGAAACCAAGATCCTTCCGTTATATATACAAGATGTTTGCAGGCACCATATTCGTGTATAAAAAGATAGTTCATTCTGGCTGGCAGAAGAAGTGGATGAGAAGATTGGAACCTGGTGCCCAAACTATGCTGCTTACTCATCGCTCAGCCAGTAAGATAACAGAGGGGGAGAGGACAATGGAGAAGGAAGGTGCTGTCAGTTTGAGAGAAAAGGAAAGATTACCTTCTGATGTACTGATGATTATGTAATGGGTAGTCAGCATCTAAAATACTCCTGATAACTTCACTCAGCTTATATAGAAATCCCATGCATACCAAATTTTGTAATCTCCACATTACAAGATGGTGCAAACAGAGGCACACATGGTCATGTAATTTAGAAAATGTAGACCAAAGGTTTGGTTTGATTTTTAGCACTCCTTTTTTTCTGTGTGTGACTGTTTCTTGTACAATTATATAAATAAAATTCTATAGCCTATAAATAATAGTCAGTAGTTTATGTGGCTGAAGAATACAAAGTAATTTGATTGAGAGACGAAACACAAAATACAAAAAAATGAGGGTAAGTAAAATAAAAGTAACTTGAAAAATGTTGTATCTATAAATTAAATGCATGTATTTAACAATTTTGTATGTGCATAATAAACAAGTCCTACTATCTATTCTCTGTCCTCTAGGTAGATTAGCTGATCCCACTGGAATGACAGACTGTGGCCATCAACATAGAGACTCTCGGTGTATTTCTGTGGACAGTTGGTGGGCTGGTAAGTTCACTTCGACAGCAAAATCTTACCTTTATTCAAAGAATACATTTAACCCCAATCTTAGAGACAGAGACAAAACAAAACAGTGCTGCTCCATTTTCAAAGTGAATCTATTTCATTATATCAGTGACCTTGTTGCTGTGTGGAAGAATTTATCAGTCCAATGAAATATAATAATTTTTAAGGATGTATTTAGACTATTCACAGAAGGACTGAATCAAGGAATTGCAAATGTCATGGCCTCTAGGGACCAGTATTCTTTGTGACATGCAGGTTTTCAAAGGAATATGGAATCTTTAAAGTGGAACCAAGATAATAACGCTTTTCCTTTTTGTTCAGAACAAAGGTGCTACATACTAAAAGTCTCTTACATGCCAGAGAAATGTTATATTTTGTTTGGTCAATCTATAACTAAGGTTTAGTTATCTATGCCATACTAAAAACAGTTTGAATATATTTTCTAATTCTTTCATGGTGTGTTTTTGTTTGAAATTATTTAACACAGAAATGTATTAGGATAATTTGACAATGACCATGAATGAAATTGCATTAAATTTTGCTTTCTTTGAGTGACTCATAAATAGTATATCCCACTGGGTACTTTCCTCATAATAACTTGAGTCATTCTTTTCAAAACTCATCAACAGACTTGTCAAGAGCTCTAGAATTACAGTTGAGTCTGACTGGCTTAATAATTCAGAGTGTTAGGCATCAGTATATGCCAATTACCTAACTAAATTAAAATACTTAAGGCTGTTGGACTTGCTCCTCCGTAACTGGAAAGTTTGAAACCCCAAGAAGCCTATCGAGCCAGTCAAAACCTCTTGCTTTAGAGAACCAGGATAAAAGGACTTAGTGATATTTTGTATAAAAATTAGACTAAGTAGTAAAACATAAAGTATGAATTTTCCAAATCTATAATTATGCTTGATTATTTTACAAAAATTTTAAATCAACATTGAAATCTCATTGTGAATTTCTCTACTATTATGTGAACAATTTGACAGTTTTTCTTTCCTTATTATTTAATGTTTTGAAATAGGACTGTTATCTAAATTCATTAGAATTACATTACTCCTCCTAAAAATATTAAAATATGCCACTCTAGTGTGTATGTGTGTGTGTGTGTGTGTGTGTGTGTATACTCTTAATTTTAGGACTATTAAAATATAGGTTGATTTTCCTCAATAATTTTTAGTTGATAACTTTGGGATCTGTGAATTTTCTTTTATGTCTTTTGTGTCCTCAAAATGTTCTCTGTTATTTGACACTAGCTGTGGGGCTAACCAGCCTTTTGTTTTTACAGATATAAATTATTATCTGAGTGTGCTACCTTTCCTTGTTGCTGTTGATTCTGGAGTACTGGGGAACTCATCAGACCAAATCACGATCTTGCCACCACCCAAGGATAAAATGAAGTTTTGTTATGATGTTTCTGGCTGTCAATCTGCCTTCCCTGAAACAATGAACAGCTTGAGAACCTTTTTTCAGGTTCTTTGTTTACATCTTATAGCACATCTCAGACATGTCAGAAAATAAATGCTTTTTGTCAGTCTTTTGTGAAAGATTGTTTTTTAAGAATTGTATATATTTCTTAATATTAAAATGTTTATTGTGAGTAGATATTTTTTACTCATAAGTGATATAGAACTAGTACTAACACAAAATTCATTTGTCCTTTCTGCAAGTGAAATAGTCCACAAATGGCAAGCACGCAGGCCATTTTAACTATAGGCACATGAGTAACTGGAACTTTAGACCATTTGTGAAATATTATAAGAATTGTGATTATAGGGTTTATTTAGATTAGCCTATCAAATTATTGAAACTGAATTTATAATGACACATATGTAGGTAGAACTAAACAGGGAAATGTTGTTCTGAATTAACCAGTTGATGGCTAAAGTAGAATACATTGGTCAAGCACAGAAACTAAAAGTTAGTGATTTAAATATATATTTACTAGTTTTTATATGGTTAATTAATTGCTCTAGATATAATTACTTTTTCACATCACTTTGAAGACTTTATGAGAATTTTAATAATGATGAGAGAAAAATGACAGTAGTTCTCTCAAGCATAAAACAAGGACACTTTGCAGATACTTGAAGCTCATTTAAACTAGATGATATGCTTTACTGGAAAATACTAGATATTTTTTCCCTGTGCTGTTAAGCACTTAGGTGGGTCATGTTGTAACAACATTCCCAGTTCATGTTGACTATTGCTCATACCTCTGAGTCTTCTATAATTTAAGGTACAGCTGCCCACATAACACGTTTTTCTCTATGCTTTAGTACATGAAGTTGCCTTCTAGTGACTTTGATGACCTCTTGAAGTACTTGTGGGCTGCCCATACTGTATCCTTGCAGGATTCTATCAGTGCCTTTGTAGACAGGTAAGAAATATTTTTGTCTCTGTTTTAGTTTGATTTTCCCATTGCTTTATTAAAAACCGTGACCAAAAGCAACAGAGGAAAGAAAGTGTTTGTTTCAGCTCAACATCCTTAATCATCAGAGAAGTATAATTTAAGATGACTCTGAGATTCCATTTCACACCTGTCAGAATGGCTAAGATCAAAAACTCAAATTACAGCACATGCTGGGAGGGTGTGGAGAAAGGGGAACACTCCTCCATTGCTGGTGGAAGTGCAGACTTGTACAACCACTATGGAAATCAGTCTGGTGATATCTTAGAAACTTTGGAATAGCCCTACCTCAAGACCCAGCCATACTACTTCTGGGCATCCACCCAAACAACTCCTCACCAAACCACAAGGACTTATCCTCATCTATATTCATAGCAGCCTTATTTTTAATATCTAGAAACTGGAAACAACCCAGATGTCCCTCAACCAAGGAATGGATTAAAAAACTGTGGTACATCTAAACAATGGAATACTACTCAGCCATCCGAAACAATGAAATCATGCAATTGGCAGCCCAATGGAAAGAACTAGAAAGCTCATCCTGAGTGACTGAGCAGATTCAGAAAGATGCATGTGGCATCTACTCACTTATAATTGGATTTTTAGCCATATAGTACAAGATAACTATCCTACCAACAACACACCAAAAGGATCAGGAACATAGACTTTGTTACCTATTAATAGGACAATTTGCCCTAGGGGTGTGACCGTGTAGGCCCCCAGTGCAAGAGGAAGCTCTTAGCCCTCATGTAACTGTTGAACTGCAAGGGGTTGATATATAGGGACACTCCACATCGAATGAGTGGCATGGATGGGAGAGGGAGGAGAGGGTGGGAGGGTGGTACTGGGAGGGTTGGAAGAAGGCACTATGATGGAGGTGTAACTTGATGTAATAAATAAACATTAAAAAAATAAAAATAAAATAAAATGTAGAAAAATAATATTTGGAGTTTGGTTTTGGTAGAGGATATTTCTGCAAAGTGATATTTAAATTATGAGGAAATATATCCTAATTGATTTTTTTTGTCTATTGTTCTTATAGATATGCCTATTATTCTGATCAAGAAGCAAATTTTGAGAAAAACTGGGCTATTGCTGTAGAATACTTAGATGCTGCCCGTTTTCCTACAACCCTGAAGAAAACACATAGCTTTGAGAAGGGTCTGCCACCACGAATTCTTCATGATGATGACATAGCCCCTTTTATTGCTGACTTCACTCTTCTGCAAAATTCAGTCCTGGTGTCACTCAAAGGTCTTGGTGGTATTCATAGATATACAGGTAAAAATTTTTAAAGAATACTGGAAAAAATCACAATATACTTTGGAAGACTCCATAAACTAATTTAAGTAGAGATACCATCACACCAGCATATATTAAAAATATATGAATTCCTATGATATATATTGTATTTCCTTAGCAATGATTATTCTTGATTGATGGTAAAACCACTTATCAACCACATTTTTTTATTTATGGCCTGTCCCTTCATTTGGACACCACACTGAACCTTGACATCTGTAATATGAAGTGAAATCCATAACATAAACCCACATGTTTACATACAGTTATTAGTTCACCCATGAAAACGTTTGATTTTCTTATCCCTTCTATTTTACTCTTAACTCTAAAGAAGAAAATGAATTTCAAAAGAAAATTTGTAATCATTAATGAAATCACTGTCCACCTGACTCATCAGATGCTTTTATTCCAGCACTACTAGTCAAGGAAGAAGACTTTTGTTCCATAATGACAGAAGCAGAGTGAGAAACAGGCTTCATTAAGTCTTTGGATATTACTATAACTTCCTCCATTGACATTTGTGCCCTAGGCCCTCCACCCTAAATTATAAATGAAACAAAAAAATTAGATATGAGCGAATTATGTCCAAATTTGTGGAAAACTTTAACATTATATCAGATCCACAAAATACATAAGTGGCTCAGAGCAACTGATGTCTCTTCTCACATCATCTTTGGTTGTAGTGTAGAAATAGTATCAGTCACAGGCAGCTTTCCCTCACACAATGAACAGCAGACCAACCTTCATTTGGGGGATAATATTTGGGAGATGTATATTAGAATTAACTCATTTTATCATAGACATGAAACATTTTACTTAATGAATTTAGCATGATTATGGAAATTGTTGTTATAAGTAATGACTGACAACACAAGATCAGTTCATGTATGCTATTCTTCAGTATTTATGATTCCACCACTTAGAAAGCCTGACACAAAACTCTCAGGTCAGGTGTTACATAACGATGATCCTATCAGTGAGTCAAATTATCTTTGTGAACTGATGACTTTAATGTTAATTGATAGAAAGCAAATGTAATAAATTTGATCAATGGTTATTGCCTAATGCAAATAAGAAATGTCTTTAAGAGTTGACATGCACTCATTTCTTTTTCTTTTTTTTTGATCTCTTCTAGAATCATCTTTTTTGAGTTCATGGAAAAGTATCATGAGTAAAAATCTTGCAAGGAAACTATTTCTAAAAGCTTCTGAAATGATTGTGGATATTTTTCCATAAAACATAACATTTTTCATGAATAGTGGACAACTGTCATTGACCTCAAGCAATCAGCTATAAGCAATATGATCACAATTATGCAGGATTATAATTTTGGGTTATTTTGCTTGATGTTATTTTTCACTATTTCTGTTCATATATTCCTAGTATTAAATTTAAATTAATTTTGCACAATATTGAATTTTAAATTCTTCAGTACTTAATCTTAAGATATAGAAATACTGTCAGTGACAACTAAATCACAAAGAAAATTTTCAATTGACATTAAATTTGTATAGCTATAGTGATGATACCTTATGTAACGTAGTTTTTATGAAATTTAGAGCAATATATACTATTATATTGAATGAAAATCGAGGACATTTTGAAATCAAATACTGATATCCAACTTAAATATTTGAATATCACAATACTTAATTGCAAGTAGAACTGGCGAGTCATCAGGTTTGATTTATGATTTGCTTCTCAGTATCCGTGCTCTATATCAGTTGCTCTTCTCGCTGTGACAAAACACATGGTAGAAGCAACCTGACATCTAGTTTGGCTCACAATTTCAGAGGATATAGTCCAACACGATGGGGAAGACAGGGCATCTCAAATCACAGGAATGGGTGTCTGAAGACTCTCATACAGAGTTAAGAACAGGAACCAAGGGCTGGAGAGATGGCTCAGCGGTTAAGAGCAGTGGCTGCTCTTCCAGAGGTCCTGAGTTCAATTCCCAGCAACCACATGGTGGCTTACAAACCATTTATGAAATGATCTGGTGCCCTCTTCTGGCCTGCAGGCATAATGCAGACAGAACACTGTATACATAACAGATAAATAAATCTTTAAAAAAAAAAAAAAAAGAAAGAACAGGAACCAAGAACATAAGACACAAGGAGGGCAAGGCTATAACTAATAAAGATCTGTCTCTAGTGAGCCATCTGGGCCACATAAATTCAAAATAGTGTCATCATGTGTTCAAATGCGCAAACCTATGGAGGAAATATCACATTCAAACTATGACCAAAACCCAAGAATGAATGTGCAGAAAACTAATGATTCTGTGGAAAAAAGTAAAATACCAGCATGGGGTCCAGGAGGTAGAAACAAACAGTTGCCTTGGGCGGATGATTTAAAACACACGTGTCAGCTGCAAATCACACATGTAGACTCTCTGTCTATTGTCTCACATGCCTGTCTCTTTCCCATGAATGCTCGCCATGCCTCTGATTTCCTCTAAGATACAAAAAGTCCTTTCCCTGCACCAACTCCTGATATTTTGGTCACTTCAAGCAGCATGTAGCATGGACATTTGAATTTGATGCAAATTTTGATGATCCAGCACAGGATATAAAGGTGTTTCCCTATGGTATGGCAGCAAGGCTCTCTCAGGTTCTCTATGGAGGAGCTGTGGTCATTTAGGAAAAGGAGACACAACTGCCTGTCACAAGCCCAACCTGTGGTCGAGACTCTAGGGAGTGGGTTCTCAGAGGCTCCTGAGTACTCTTGTGTTTTTTTTTTTTTTAATTCTTTTTTTTTTTTTAAGATTTTATTTATTTATTTATTATGTATACGATGTTCTGTCTGCATGTATGCCTGCAGGCCAGAAGAGGGCACCAGATACCATTATAGATGGTTATGAACCACCATGTGGTTGCTGGGAATTAAACTCAGGACCTCTGGAAGAGCAGTTAGTGATCTTAACCTCTGAGCCATCTCTCCAGCCCCCACTCTTGTGTTTTAAACTTGGAGATCCTCTGTCCTTTCCATCTCACATCACAGTCTTTCTAAGCAAAGTGTGAGTAAAAGGAATAGTATTTGGTCTTCCATGCTGCTGACAACCTCCACTCACGTAAAACTGAAGAAGTTATATTTGTGTTATGATGTCTACCATTTTGGTGTCTGAGCTATTTCTTACATCTGGAGGAGGTTTGAGGTTTTTTGTTTGTTCGTTTTGTTTTTTGTTTGTTTCTTTTGTGTGTGTTTTTACAATTGATGTGTCATAAGGTTTAGATGACTAATAAAATTATCTGGCACTTTCCTTTCTGTTGAAATATCCTTTGGTAACTTCTAGTAGGGGAGGTTGGGATAGTGGATCTAACAGAAACCCACAAAACAGAGACAATTTGTTACTTTTATTAACTTTAGAGAGAAGGAATAAATAAATGTAGTAGCTTTGTAATGGTAATGGTATTACATGGTATATAAATTTGTAACACAGGGTGACTTTTCCTGGACTTCAGGAAACCAACACTAATGCTCCACTCTGTGTTGGGACAATTATAATCTAAGAGCTTAGATTGCAGATAGTTTTGGGTCTGGAATGGGAGAGAAACTACAGAGGAGTTTGGCCGTTTCTTCTGCAGCAGAACCATCCATTTTCTAACATTCTGCTTATACACAAAACAAATGAAAGGGCTGAAGAGTTGGTTCAGTGCATTAAGAGTATTTATTACTTTTGCAAAAGACTTGAGTTCAATTCCCAGCACCTTTTGGAAATATGGCTACAGTCATAACAGGGATCACAGGTGACATTCTTTCACCAAAGGAAACTAAAGGATCACAGCTGTGGACTCAGGTATGAGCCCAGTAGGGAGTCCCAGACCCAGTGTTGAGAATTTTGGTACCATGAACGAGGGTTGTGGAGAACCCAGAGCCTAACCCATGGAAGAGAAACCATTTCTAATAAAGTCAGAAGCCCAGAAAGGAGGGGCCAGAAACCAAGGATCAGTAAAAGGGAGGAGCTATAAAAACGCAAGTAAGGAACCAAAGAGTCTGGTAGTAAAGACACGGTCCATTTGGAGTTGATGTTGAATGCCTAGATAGAAGATACTATTCTCCAAATCAAAAAAGTCTATATTGCCTTAACCTGTCAAGCACTAGGGTATATTTTAAATAAGAAAGATTCATTCCGGGTTCAATAGAGATTGCATCAAGATGAATTTAGGTGAAATATTAGTTAATCATGCCAGCCTGTAACAGTGAAGAAACTGAGATAGGAGACCCAACAGCATCCTCCTCTCTTTCTCTTTATATTACCCCAAGAATGAGGCCCGGGAAGTTCTTGGTCTATCAATACACTAACCATAGTAGATTATAAGGGAACTAGAGAGAGCCAGTTTTATTGCAATTAGACAAAACTAGAATACATTCATTCCATCATTGAAGAAGAGTTCTAATCCAATAAGGAGTGATGGTAAGAGAACAGAGGCTTGTTATTTTTAGAAGCCCCTCTGTGTATATTTGTAAGGTGGCTGACATGTTCATTAGATAACTAAACCTCTGAAATAAAATAAAAAAAATATAAAAGTGCAATGATTACAATTGTGGTCCACTACAACTTGCTCAAATAATGGTATAAAATGTTTGGTATACCATATTAACTGGAACGATTCTCTTTAAATGAATACCATTCACTAGAAAAAGAAGAAACATATTCATGTGTGACAGTGATTGGATCATAATTTCATGATATTGTTTTAAATGCTTAAACATCAAATAAAAACAGATAAATTAAAAAATAGAAGTCACATCACAGAGACCCATCATAAATTAGCTTTAAATATAAACAATTAGTTAAGACATATCAAAAAGGTAGTCTCACCTGAGACAATATTCTGCTTCTTCCCTATCCCCTGGGAGGAACAGCTTGCCAAAGTAGGCCTTTCTTTTTTTTTTTTTTTTGGTTTTTCGAGACAGTGTTTCTCTGTGTATCCTTGGCTGTCCTGGACTCACTTTGTAGACCAGGCTGGCCTTGAACTCACAAAGATTCGCCTGCCTCTGCCTCCGAAGTGCTGGGATTAAAGGCGTGCACGCGCCACCACCGCCCGGCAAAGTAGGCCTTTCTTAAGCCTGCCAAAATTTCTGGTCAGGAAGAGATTTTATTTTTCCCCTTGAAGATAACTGTGGCCCTGAAATAGAAAAGACACACAGAGAACCAATAAAGATTCGGAAAAAATGTAAACATTGTCTTTTTGTTTGTTTGTTTGCTTGCTTGTTTTTTGGTTTTTGTTTTTGTTTGTTTAGGTTGTTTCAAGACAGGGTTTCTCTTTGTAGCCCTAGCTGTCCTGGACTTGATTTGTAGACCAGGCTGACCTCAAACACAGAGGTCTGCCTGTCCCTTCCTCCAGAGTGCTGGACTTTAAGACATGTGCCACCAGAACTGACTGTAATGATGAGGTGATCTGATTGCATTCAGTTGTTAACTGGTTGTACCTTGGCACCCTTACTACAATTTGACAGTCACATACTCTCCCAAAATGACATTTGTAACTCCTGCCTCCCCAAAAGTTCTCTGATTGGTTGAATAACATGCCTGCAGCCAGGATTAGGTAGAAGAGAAGTAGGCAAGGAAAAAGTAGACAGGGATAAGGCTTGGCAGGTCTTTTGAAGAGGAGGATGGAAAGGAGAAGCCAGAGGATGAAGAAGAAGTAGAGAGTGGTTAGATGGAAGATCATTCTATGTATCCTGGAACATCAGCAGAGTATGGAGAATAACATAACAGCCCAAGGGGATATATGTATATATGGGGGTTGTTTGGGGAATATCATCAAAAGTTAACTTAGATGGGTTAGATGACACAGTCTAGGCTAAGGCCTGTTAAAATCCATCAGGTGTCTCTGTGTGCTCATTTATAACGGTGGAATAAGGATTAAAACCACCAGCCAATTTACTATAATATAAATACTGGTAATAATTTAATATCTACTTTTAAATGTAAACATGGTTTTTAGAAAAGCCTTATAAAATAACTTTGCAAAAGAATGGAACTTAAGACAGATTTAACAGATACTCATTTTGCCTAATACCTTATTCTTGAATAATAGAAGAGGAAGAGATACCAAATATTTACTGGTGTTGCTATAAGACAAAATAATGTTTCCTGGTTTTGATATATTAAGAAATTCAGGATAACTCTTCTAAAACCAACACACCCAAAAGAACAGTAATATAGACTTTGTTATCTGTTAATAAGACACTTTGCCCTAGTGGTGCTGTCATGCAGGCCCCCAGTATATGAGGAAGCTCTTAGCACTCACATGACTGCTGAACTGGGGTAGGGGACTGATAAGTAGGGACTCCCCACTCTGGAGGAGAAGAGAGGAGGGGAGGGTGGGAATAGGAGGGGTGGAAAGAGGGCACTGTGATGAAGATCTAACTTGAAGTAATGAATAAACCTAAAATCCAATGTACAAAAAAAATTCAGAAATCTGAATTTCTTTAGTTACTATTGATTTTACTTTATATTTGACATTTTCCAGTCCTAGTCATTTCCTATGGAAGAAACAGGATTGAATTTAACAATGAGATTTGGTATGCTTAGGCTAATAAGTGTTAGGTAGCTAGATAAATATCACCAGGCTTGGATGCCACTGGAAATAGAGCTCTCTCACATGGTTAGAAGCTAGTAGAACCTTGAACTGAAGCATTAAGACTCTGGTTGATGACTGAAAATTGGATCTTTCGTCCAGGTTGAAAGTATGGCATTCTAATCTCCTGAAGGTAATGATGTCTTTATATTGTTAAAGGCTTTTTCTTTTTTCTTTTTTTATTACAATGTTTATTTATTACATCAAGTTACATCTCCATCATAGTGCCCTCTTTCCACCCCTCCCGGTTCCATCCTCCCATCCTCTCCTCCCTCTCCCACCCATCCTACTCCTCTGATGTGGAATGTCCCTACATATCAGCCCCTCTCAGTTCAACAGTCATATGAAGGCAAAGAGCTTCCTCTTGCACTGGGGGCCTACATAGTACCATCCTTAGGACAAATTGTATAGCTAATTTGATTCCATTGATAGGTAGCAAAAACTATGTTCCTAATCTTTTTGGTGTGTTGGTTGTAGGATAGTTATCCTGTACTAGGTTGCTAAAATCCAATTATACGTGAGTAGATGTCATGTGCATCTTTCTGAGTCTGGATTAGCTCACTCAGGAAGAACTTTTCTAGTTCCATGCATTTGGCTGTGAATTGCATGATTTCTTTGTTTCTGATAGCTGAGTAGTATTCTATTGTGTAAATGTACCACAATTTTTTTTATCCATTCATCAGTTGATGGACATCTTAGTTGTTTCCAGTTTCTAGCAATCACAAATATGGTTGCTATGAACATAGGTGAGGATATGTCCTTGTGGTTTGGTGAGGAATCATTTGGGTTAATATCCAAAAGTGGTATGGCTGGGTCTCAAGGTACAACTTCCTGAACAGAAACCAATATCTCAGGATCTAAGACCAGCAGTCAATAAAGTGACCTCATGAAGCTGAAAAGCTTCTGTACAGCAAAGGACACTGTCACTAGAACAAAACAGAAACCTACAGACTGGGAAAAGACCTTCACCAACCCCACTTCTGACAGAGGGCTAATATCCAAAATTTATAAAGAACTCAAGAAATTAAACACCAAGAAACCAAGTTAAACCAATTAAAAAGGGGAACAGAGCTAAACAGAGAATTCACAAAGGATGAATCTGTAATGGCAGTGAGACACTTGAAGAAATACTCAACATCCTTAATCATCAGAGAAATGCAACTCAAGAGGACTCTGAGACCCATCTCACACCGGTCAGAATGGCTAAGATCAAAATTTCAAATGGCAGCACATGCTGGTGAGGTTGTGGAGAAAGGGGAACAATCCTGCATTGCTGGTGGGAGTGCAAACTTGTGCAACCCCTATGGAAATCAGTCTGGCAATATCTTAGAAAACTTTGAATAACCCTACCTCAAGACCCAGCCATACCACTTCTGGGTATACATCCAAATTATTCCTCACCAAACTACAAGGATTTCTCTTCATCTATGTTCATAGCAGCTTCATTTGTAATAGCTAGAAACTGGAAGCAACCCAGATGTCTCTCAGCAAGGAATGGATAAAAAACTGTGATACATCTACACAATGGAATACTACTCAGTCATCAGAAACAATGAAATTCTGCAATTTGCTGACAAATGGATGGAACTAGAGAAGCTCATTCTGAATGAGCTAACCAAGACTCAAAAGGATGTACATGGCATTTATTCATTTATAATCGGATTTTAGCCATATAGTATAGGATAGCTATGCTACAACCAATGCACCAAAGGGAACATTAACATAGACTTTGTTACCTGTCAATGAGACACTTTGCCCTAGTGGTGCTGCCTTGTAGGCCCCCAATGTATGAGGAGGCTCTTAGTCCTCATATGACTGCTGAACTGGGGTGGGGGACTGATATGTAAGGACATTCCACTCCAGAGGAGTGGGATGGAAGGGAGAGGGGGTAAAGAGTGGGAGGGCAGGACTGGGAGGTATGGAGAGAGGACACTGTGATGTAACCTGAAGTAATAAATAAACATTAGAAAAAAGAAAAAAGCCTTTAAAATATCCTCAAACTGATTTCAAGTGTCTCTCAGCCATTACAGATTCCTCCTTTCTGAATTCTCTGTTTAGCTCTGTTCCCCATTTTTTGATTGGATTATTTGGTTTCTTGGCATTTAATTTCTTTAGTTCTTTGTAAATTTTGGATATTAGCCATCTGTCAGATGTGGGTTGGTGAAGATTTTTTCCCAATCTGTAGGCTGCTGTTATGTTCAAATGATAGTGTCTTTTGCCTTACAGAAGCTTTTCAGCTTCATGAGGTCCCATTTATTGATTGTTGGTCTTAGATCCTGAGATATTGGTGTTCTGTTCAGGAAGTTGTCACTTATGCTAATGAGTTCCAGGGTTTTCCCCACTTTCTCTTCTAATAGATTTAGTGTGTCAGGCCTTATGTTAAGGTCTTTGATCTGCTTGGACTTAAGTTTTGTACAAGGTGATAAGTATAGGTCTAATTTCATTTTTTACATGTAGACATCCAGTTAGACCAGCATCATTTGTTGAAGATGCTGTCCTTTTTCCATTGTATGGTTTTGGCTTCTTTGTCAAAAATTAAGTGACCATAGGTGTGTGGGTTCATTTCTGGGTCTTCAATTCAATTCCATTGATCCACTGGTCTGTTTCTATACCAGTACCATGCTGTTTTTATTACTATTGCTCTATAGTACAGCTTGAAATCTGGGATGGTGATACCTCCAGATGTTTTTTTAATGTACAGAATTGATTTAGCTCTTCTGGGTTTGTTGTTATTCCATATGAAGTTGAGAATTGTTTTTTCCAGGTCTATAAATAATTGTGTTGGTATTTTGATAGGAATTGCATTGAATCTGTATATTGCTTTTGGCAGGATAGCCATTTTTATTACGTTGATCCTACCTGTCCATGAGTATGGAAGATCTTTCCATCTTCTGATGTCCACTTCAATTTCTTTCTTTAAGGACTTGAAGTTCTTGTCATACAGGTCTTTCCCTTGCTTGGTTAGAGTTACCCCAGGTATTTTACACACAGCTGAAACACACGAAAATGATGACAAATCTATAGTTAGGAGATTTAGAGTGTCCTAACAAGAAGAAGTGAAATATCTGAAAGAATACTAAGAATCTTCAATTTACAAATGAAAGCAATGGAGAACAGCAATAGAGACCTCCAGGCCAACTCAGCCAAATATGAATGGGAAAGAGACAAGGTTATGAAAGAACTAAATGAAAGGCAGACAAAGTCATCTAAATTGGAACAGGACATGTATAAAATGTCTAAAAGCTTTCAAGACTTGAAATTGGAAATGGAAGCAGTAAAGAGATCACAAAACAGTACTGGAGGTGGAAAACCAAGGGAAGAGAACAGGAACTACAGGCATGAGTATCAAAAATAGGATACAAGAGATGGAAGACAGAATTTCAGGTGTGGAAGATTCAGTTGAAGAAATCAGTACAACAACCAAAGAAAATGAGAAATATAAAAAAGTTCGCACCCACAACATCCAAGAAATCAAGGACTCAATGAAAAGGCAGAACCTAAGAAGTAAAGGCTTTTTCTTAATGAAGAAATATATCTCAGGGTTTTTTCCCAAAGTGTCAGGTAATATGGGCCTCAATGGGGATCACAAATTTGAGGGAGCTGAGTCAAGTCCAGCAATCCTTGAGAAAGAGCCATTTCTACATTTCTCTGTTGCTTGAAACTGGCTAAAATACATTTTATTTACACTGGCCCCTAAATGGTTATCATTTTCCATGGAGACTACATCTTACCAGTCAGTGAGTGTGACAAGTTCTTCCTGGCAATGAGGGACAAAAATACCAAGGCAGGTTTATTGGATACAAGGAGAGAGAAAGAATGAACATGCAGAGAGACAGAGAGAGAGAGAGAGAGAGAGAGAGAGAGAGAGAGAGAGAGATAACATCCAAAATGTCCAGGTTATATAGGAAAAGGCTTCTGGGGGTGAAGAATTAAGCATAGAGAGCATGCTTTAGAACAGGTAGAGACTGAGGCATGCTGGGAGAACCTACAGGTCTGGTCTTGAGTCTGAAGTCCTAACATTAACAAGTTAGAGAAGGATACAGTGGATCCTTTTGTTGTAAGTTTAAAGCCAAATTTTGTTACAGATTTTACAGATTCTTTAACCACACCCAATGAATTTACAAATTAATCATGAGATAGAAACCATTTAAACAATAATCTTCAAAAATTTCTTTGAACAAATCACACAGAAATCATGGAGATAAAAGGCTTAAGAGTGGAATGTTGTAGAACATTTGAGATAAGAGACTTTGGGATCATTTGCTGTGCAACAACAGAAGTTACAATCTACAAGAATGTGGAAATTAAGTGTGTCATGTTTGGCCATCAAGCTATATTGAGGCCAAGGCAATTTCAGTAAGATGGAGAGGCTTTAAAACAAAATATGAATCCAAGAAAGGATTGAGTGTGAGGAGAAAAGGAGGAAAGGTGGTGAAACAAACTCCTCCATAAGGAGGATCAGGCAGCTAAGAGACAGAAAACAGTGTAGCCATAAGGACAAGGAGGGATAAGCAAGAATTCCTCCCAAGCGAGGGTTCCAATATGGTAGAATCCATGAGGGCACTGAGAAGTTACTGGACTTACAGGCAGCTCCTAGGGGAGATGTGGAAGTAAAGGAAGGAGGTGAGAGAAGCCATGAAGGAGCTGAGAGGGTGTTTGTCATGGTAAGAAGAATTTCAATCAGCATCCCCAAGCCCACTGGGAGACTTGTTAGAGAGAAATGTCTCAAATCAGAGAGGAGAGGCATTCCTGTCCACATGATGTGTGTGTGGTAGGGTGAGGGAATTTCTAGCACACTAGCATGTTGAAAAAAATGGCTAACCAATATTTATATTATCTTTAATTGGTCGGCAGTGTTAATCCTTAACCCACCATTATAAATGAATACACACAGATACCACGTGGATTTTACCAAGCCTAGGCCTGGGTTGTGCAATCCTAGCCCATCTAAGCTAGCTCATAATTTTATTACCCAAATATGACCATATATATATATATATATATATATATATATATATATATCCCTTTGGACTATTATTCTCCACACTAAGCTGATGATTCAGGTCATGTGGAAGGATCTTCTTTAATCTACCCTATGGCATGTCCTTCTTGTCTGCTCCTGGCTTCTCTCTGGCCTTCTTCTTCCCAAAATGCTCTCTGTCTCTCTCTCAAAGCTCTCACACCTTAGTCCCACCTATCTCTGTCATTGCCCAATCTCCAGGCCCCAGCATTTGTTTTACCAATCAGAGTCAATTAAGTAACAGACAGCAAACAGGACCAATCAACCTTTAGAATGCTTAACATCACCCCACCATTCCCCTCCTTTTGTCTAATAAAAAGGCTAAATTTTTTTATGTATATTGTAAAAACAATAGGGACAAATATGAAACAATCAAGAAAACCACATATAAAAGGTACATATATAATGTTTAGTCTATTTGCATCAGGTAATCTTGAAGAAGAAAAAAATCATCTATCTTGGTATGTCTAAAGTTTGAACCTAAATATTTTCTATCATATATGTCTTCAACCCCATCAAGATATAAGAAGGGAAAAAGTTATTATTTGAGTGAATAGGAAGCACAGAAGAGCAGCTTCCAAAAAGAAAAATAAATGTCAATTTTTTGCCTTGACAGTCCCAAATATCTCTCAATACCGTTTGAGCATCATCTTCAGCCTTCTGGCCAAGCATATCTCACAGACATAATTGTGCAGCTGGAAATAAGGATTTTCCCTTTCTGTCTCTGTGGAATCAGGACATCAACTTACCTGCATTTAAGCTCTGGTCCAACTTTGGACTCTATATAGTCTGCTGAGAGAGAAGAGACATTTTTGTCCAGTAGGAATTATCTCCCGAAGGGAGATTTCTTTTTGATGCTCATTGTTTTCTTCCAAGTCAAATGGGAGCTGTCAGGAACTGACTATCTTAAAAATCAAACAATTCTTAATATAATATCTTTAAATGTTATTTTCTGTACATCTCTGAGGGTTTTGAAGATGTCTATTGATTTATAAATCTATCATTGTGAACAAGCAAATTGTAAAATTCTACCAAAATTAATCTTATTTTTTATCAATATACAAAATTCTACACCAATGTATCAAAAAATAACCTTGTTTTAAGAATAACAACTGTTTTAAGTTTCAGAGCAGATTTAATAATCTATCCTTATATCTTATCATTCCTATATTATATACATATATTCCCCTTCTTTTTAAGTCCTTTTTCTCTATATGAGAAAGGATAGAGAAAAGAAAAAGAAATAGAAAAGTCCTTGAGTCTAACCTCCTATACCTTGCTTAATAAGACCATTTAACAATTTGTAAACAATCCCTCTAAACAACATCTATAACATATCAAATGACCAGAATATTATCCCCCCAACCCCACTTTTTGGGAATGGGGTGTCGCTCTCTTAAAACTGCTTCCTGCTGAATTGGGATGTAAAAAAACCTGTTTGGGGGCCCAAATAAAATTGAAAAATGATTAAGCAAGTTAATTATAACATTTGTTGTCCAGTCTGTCCTGAGCAGTTTGTAGTCTGTTGAACTTTGGGTGGGAAAGTTCAGGGCTTCACTGAAGTCCTGGCTGGAACAGTCTGTGAGCTGAACCATTTGGACTTGTCTTGTCATTTTTGGTGTTTGGTCCCTTTGTTCTGAAAATATACAATTTTTCATAATTAACATATCTCTCTATTTTTTCTTTCCAGACATGATTCCTCTGTATATCCTTGTCTTGGATTTACTTTGTAGACCAGGCTGACCTTGGTGAAGGTCAGAGATCTATTTGTCTTTGTCTCCCAAATGGAGGGATTAAAGGCATGTACCATCACACCCAATGACTAAGATATCTCCCCTAGGGTCTAAAATCTCTCTTGAAACCAGTTTTCCAGTGGTTGTCCCATATCTAAGGAGACTGGCTTGTGACCCCTTTCTCTTTATATCTTAAAAGTCTCTTATATTTTAGCATTGCTAAATGACAAAAATATCCTTTTTACCTCCTGTCGATATAGGGAAATCAAAGACGTCTAAACAAAAATCAAGCAAAGAAACAACATTCCAAAAGCCTTGGTCTAATTGTCATCCCCTGTTGTAATTAAAGTTCTATTCATTATTCCTGAAATCTAGCTTTGACTGTATATCCTTGGTGGACCTTTTACAGATAGTCTTAATAAGCCCCCAGTTCTTAGGCACCTGTGAGTTCCCTCTGTGATCTTTTGTATCAGGAAGGGCCTCCTTCCTTCCTCTATTGTTATTGTCTGTAACTTAGCATTCCATCTGTAAGCTCTTTCCCTTGCAGATATTCTTAAGCCTATCCTAGTCAAATCTTTCTCAAATAGTATACATAGAACCACAATTGTCAGTGTAAAAATTATCTGTATGTTAAGAGAAACAAACTCAATTGGAATTCAAGCATATTGAGACATTATGAATTTCTCCCTTTTTAATTTAGGTGGTTAATTACATTCTCAAGCTCTGCATAGAAGGCTCCTGCTTATTTAGCATATAAAGAGAGCTAAGTTTCCACCTTTGTTGTAAGGCAGTAGCTTTTGTTAAGGAAGCTGTTCCTTTGAAATGCATTCAGGTTTAGCTCCCCACTCTTTGGCGAGGAAACTATTTCTACCTGGGCCTTCTCAGGCTGTAAGTGTGGATTCTAGTTGCCTTATTCTGGGTGCCATATGTAGAAAAATAGCTAAATAAACTATTTGCCCAGTATTTATATGGTTAATCCTCAACCCACCATTATAAATGAATACACACAGACACCAGGTGGATTTAAATAATCTTAGACCTGAGTTGTGCAATCCTAGCCCATCTAAACTAGCTCATAATTCTATTATCCAAATATAACCCCATATATACATACATCCCTTTGGACTATTATTCTCCACACTAAGCCGATCTTCCAGGCCATGTGAAAGGATCTTCTTTAATCTACCCCATGGTGTGTCTTCCTTGTCTGCTCCTGACTTCTCCTTCAACCTTCTTCTTCCGCAGATGCCCTCTCTCTCAAAGCTCTTGCACCTTAGTCCCACCTATCTCTGTCTGCCCAATCTCCAGGCCTCAGCATTTATTTAACCAATCAGAATCAATTAAGTAACATACAGCAAACAGGACCAATTAACATTTAGAATGCTTAACATCACCCCATCAGTGGTATGCCTTTCATAATAAACATAGACAAAGCTGGGAGCACTATAGTGACACTTAACCACTAGAGCAGAGACAGAAGTGGTTAGAGCAGAAAGAGGAAAAAACAGCAGGAGAGGGGTAAATGTCATAGTAAGTAAAATTGCCCAACAAGAGCACAGAAGGGAGATGACCACATGATGGGCATGTGGTTCCAGAAGGTTCTAGCAGGGAGATCAGACACTTATTGAGAAGTGAGGAGAGACAGATGATTAGATAATGAGGAGAGACAGATGATTAGATAAAGGTGGAGGGAAGATGTGGTGGAAGAGTTGTACTCTAGAATAAAATTTGGTGGGTGGAAGAGCCAGTAGAATCAAATGATTCATACATACCTTAGGAGAGTCAGATCAGCAACTTGGTTCAGAGCAGCCAAGTTCCTTGGAGAGGGAACTCATGTAAGCCTCTTCCAGGTTTCAGCACCAGATGAGTGAAAAAATAAAATAAAATGAAAGGGACATGACTGCTCCTATATATGGTGCAGGAGAAAGTTTATTGTATGTATGTGGGAGAGCATAGCCAGAGGCAGACATATCTGGGAGAGTTCAGAGTGGTCATGACACTGAGCCATGTGGGAGAGGGGAAGGGCGAGAAGGGTACCATGAACAGTAGCCAGAAGGCCAAAGGTGCAAAAGGAGCGAAAGGAGGGTAGAGTGTAGGTCAACAAAATGTCTAGATTATATAGGGAAGAGCCTCTAGGGGAAGGACAGCTCCGCCCCTGTGCTGGAGAGTTCAGGGTTGAGGGTGGGGCATGCCAGGCAAACCCTGTAATAGGTAGTGACTCAGAGATGCTGGGAGAATCTGGTGGCCAGGTTTGCTTTGAAATGTTAAATAGGCCTGTCACCTGTTTGTCCCAAGTTTAAAACTTAACAAAACCCAGTAACAATAAACTGGATCAGCCCACAAAATATTGGGAAATTAAATGAGACCAATGAGTATCAATAACACGAGGATTAAATATCAGTTTTGTCATTTGCTAGCTAAATGAAGTTGGGCAATTCTCAGATTTCCTTTTGTACCTCAGTTTATTTATTTTGATAACAGAAGCTATAAAGCCCTATGTTTCAAGATTGTTTTGAAGAATACATAAAAGCATGAACATAAAGAAATTATTATGTTACCCAGAATGTGGCATCCAGCCACAAAGAGCAACAATTGTCAAGAATTGAGCAGATAGATGAATGCATGCTCAACCAGGAGGACAGGAAAAATATCTGTGAGAAACTGAAATCATGAACTGTTTCTTGTTAATCCCAGGAACTCATAGATTTCCTGGTAGCTGTAGATAATGAAGCAGTGTGTTAAATGCTGGTTCATTCTCTTCCTCTAGCCAGGTGAAGTGACTACACGTGTCTGAAATGGTTCTTGAAACAAACCTCTCATGTTACATGAAGATAAATAGTAATATAATGAAATAGCAAACAATTCAGACAAGAAAGGGGAAACTTTGCAAATACCTATATCCCTACCCCTAGGAGGAGTAGGAAAAAGCACCTATGTCACCATCCTCTAGGCTTCAACCTCAGTCACAAGACAGAAATAAGCAGGGAAAATAAGATATTAGCAAAAGGAGCCTGAATAGTAGTGGCCACAGCATAACCAGAAAGATAAATTCCAAAGTGTTAATGAAAGCAACACCAGCAATGGGAAGGTAGGAGCTCCTCACAGCACAAATAGAGGCATAGATTTAGTGTAAGAAAGTCTTCAAGGGAAAGGGCCTTTGATACATAAGATTTGTCTTTATAGGGGAGTCTTCATTTATGTGGACTGGCAGGTTAAGTGATAGCTTTTTTTAATAACAGTTTCTGAGGACAAAAAGCCAAATAAATGGATCTTCTGGTAGAAACAAACAGTCACATGATGAAAGAAATGAAGGGACCTGGAGGGACCCCTAATTGAGACCCCCAAAGGACAATGAGGTCCCAAAGAGACATAATCTATGGGCCAGGCTGACTCCATAGATTAAGCTTCAGTTTCTTGTTAAATTACAACAGACCTAAGATTCCTATTTCTCAGAAATGGGCTCAGTAGTTACTGGAAAAACTGCAAAATAATGGGCAGCCAATCAGAGATGGCTTAGCCATCTGGCTTGAGAAAGATGAGATTGTTTGGTAACTACCTGTTTGGAAACCCTCTCTAATCTTTGACCAACTCATGATTCCTCCCCTGTCTTATGATTAACTCATGACTGCTGAATAACGAGGCCAAGGGCGCCTATGCTTTTTCCAAAGACTCACAATTTTGCCTTTGTTTTTTAGTTTGAATGCTCCAATGATGTTGAAGATTATCTAACCCACTCTGGAATTCCCATGAATGTCTTTAATAAGAGTCTTCAAGCTCACCTTGGGTTACCACTGTTACCTGAATGGTGATTTCTCCATGCACGATTTCTGAAGAATAAACACTTGTAGGGGTTAGATAAATTAGATTTAGAAAATATATAGGAATTTCTGATACTGTCTCTTAATTCAGGGCCTGAAGAGCATTATCAGCATGAAGTCAGCAAAAACAGGAAAGACTCAATAGACTTAAAAACAAGTTTGAAGTCAGGAAAACAGGAAAGACTCAATAGAATTGAAGAAACAAAGTATCTGGCCTGACATTGTTTTCAGCTGCTAAGTAGGTGGAGCCCAAATTAAGCTGAAACAGAGTTCCTCCTATTTAAGGACAGTGCATGGAGCCCAGAAGAGAAGAGGCCCCTGATGCTAGAGAGCTCCAAGAGCCCTGCTGAAAAAAGGGCTGGCCATTGATGGCCAGCTCTCTCCCTGAAGCAGAAAGAAGCCGGTGAGCAAAGAAAGCCTGAGCAAGACACCAAAAGGCCAAGAACTGGACCCTGTGGCTCAGCTTTTGCCTAGAGGGGTTTGATCTGTCCAAACAGTGGCCTAAAGGAAACGGTGCCTGGCTTTAAGGACTGAGGCAGAGCAGCTGAGTTCCTGATTCAAAAGAAGTAAGTTGGCCTGCAGACGGCTGGGGTCTCCCACAGAGAAGAAAGCATGAAGCCTTATTTAAGGTGAGACTGCAATAACCAACGACCCTGACGAACCTGCATCTGAGAGATCCAGAAGAAGGACTGCTAAGTGTGTTAAAGAATCTACAACAGAGAGAGCGAAGATGGCGGCGACCTACACTGACACATTTTGAACGCAGGGAAAAAAGAGCCATAAAAAACACAGAGTTATTGGGCACTGTGCAAAAACCAGAGGGGCTAGACAACCCCCCGGGAACACTCACAGCTCCCAAGGGACTGTTAAAAGTCCCAGGGCAAGGCTCTCCCCATCTCTCACAGACACAGAGGCCACTAAACCCGGGATTCGGGAACTCCCATTTGGAGAAGCGCCTGGTAAGATCGATCCCAAATTACAGCAGGCAGAATCAGGGTCCACTTGGCCATAGATCGCTGTCCTATTGGGCTCCCCACACATCAGGTTGAACTTATACCCACTTAAAAAATGTTGCGAGATAGTGGAAGCCTTAGCAAGGAACAAACAGGAGGCTCAGCGGGTGGTCTGAAGCCGCTCGTGAAGCAGAGGGCGGGAGGTTCAGAGAAAGTGCAGGAAGCTGGGAACACAAAAGCAGGCGGGAGGGGCCAAATCCCGCAAACTTACGATAGCGCAGCTGGGGAGGGAGCACGGCTGGAAGGGCCAAATCCCCGCGAGTCCACGGCAGGTCATCTGGGGAGAGAGACAGGCGTGGGCAGGGCCAGGGTAACGTGCACACACGGCTGAGCTGCTGGGATGAGAGGTGCACTCAGGCAGCTGGAGGATCCGGGGCTTGGGGTACCCACGGGACCCGTGGCGGCGCAGACAGGAAGGGAATCAGGCACAGAGTCCAGCCCTGTGGCGAGAAGCCTAGAGAGAAACCAGAAATCGGGACCATAGCTGTATCCTGGAAAATCCAGACATATCAGGTGTGGAGCCAGACCCTGTCAGCCTCCGGGACGACAAACAAAGCCCACAGAATCTGTGCCTGGGCAAACAGGCCCATACTATCAGAACCATTACAGGCTGATAACTCAGAGTGCAACATAGGGAAGTCAGAATTGGGAGCAGTGAAACAATCCTGGTCCATTACTCACAACCTGGGAATAGGCTGCACCAGATCACAGTGCCTCTGGCGATTAAAACCACAGTGACTTGAAATCCCCCTGTAAGCAAAGACAGATAGCCAAGTAACTCGTCCCCTGCACCAAATCATCCACTGTGGTTCCAAGCACAGAAAACAGACAGCTAAATGCATCCAATGGCGAAAGGTCAAAAAAAAAAAAATAGAATCAAGGAATTATGACTCCAACAAAGCAGAACCATCCTAGCTCATTCAATTCGGATGACCACACACCAACAGAAACACATGAAAGCATTGACAATTCTGCATTTTGGAAAGTGATAGAGTCCCTGCAAGAAGAACTTAAATCTATGAAGGAATTCAAAGAAGCCACAATTCTACAAATCAAAACAAGGAACAACACCATTAAAGAGCTCCAAGCCAAGGTGACAGAGCTTGAACAGGAAAAGGAAAAAGCCATGAAAGATTTTCATACAAAAACAAGCAAGCTGGAGAAGGAAATGTACAAAACGAACAAAACCATACAAGACATGAAAATAGAAATAGAAACAATAAAGAAAACACAGTCAGAGTTAAAAGAGGAAGTGGAGAACCAAGGGAAGAGAACAGGAACTACGGATGTGAGTATCAACAATAGGATGCAAGAGATGGAAGACAGGATCTCAGGCATGGAAGATTCAGTGGAAGAAATCAGTACAACATCCAAAGAAAATGAGAAGGCTAAAAAA
>CAJQZJ010010411.1:9637921-9653723 GCA_907164525.1 Lophiomys imhausi
TCACGGAAGGATGTGAGTGAGCATAATTGGGCATAAACCAGGGAAGGCTTTGTCCTGTGTCCAGCTTGTCCATCAATTTTTAAAGAAAGGGGGAGTACATGTATCAAAATCACAACTAATGGATTGCTTGAAAGTTATCTGTGATTATAGATCATGGTTAAAGAATACTGTTCACTTTTCAGTTATTTGGAAATTACAAGATAAGGAGATTATTATCATCGAGGCACATGGATTTAGGAAAACCTATGAAAATGCTATTTGTAGTTATGCAAAAATTTTGCATGTTCCCTCTGAGTCTTATGCTGATTTTATAGTGAGACTCAAAGATGTTATTGAAAATCAGGCAAAAGGACAACAAACTCAAAACTTATTATTATTAAAACTGTCAGGTTTGATAACGTCGATGAAGAATGCGAAGGATTAATCAGGACTCAGAGAGAGACAGGAAACATTATGCACTTCATAAAGTTATACTGAAACATGGGAACTTACAAGCGGAGAGCAAAAATAATTGCTGTAGAAACCTGTGCTGTTCAAAGACAAATGTCAGCAAATGTTAGCAAATGTTTCAAGCACGCTGGAATGGCCACTTGAGAAAAAGAAAAGAAAGAGAGAGAATTTTTTGGCAGACACATCTTGTCAGGTCAAGCAGAAAAACTCTATAGCTGCTTGGATTCAGACCAGCCACACCTGGCTTCTAGGTCACCTGTGCACATTTGTGGTCACAGTTTGACTCAGGGAACTCAATGGTCTTCTGGTTGTTCTCTACCTGTCAGTCCTGGGGTATTAGTCACCAATATAGAAAGGGCATTCTATTCTGTCAATCTAATCAGTGCTTAAATTTATGTTTAAGTTTCATTGTGAATAAACTATATGAGCAAAATTTAAAATGTTGTCTTAAAAAATTTTAACATTGGGGGGAAAAGATATACTTTAAACTTAAAAAAAGGGGGAAGAAGATGAGGGGTTGAGGGGGAAGAGAGTGGGAGGGTGGGACTGGAGTGGAAGGTACGGAGGGGATTGTGATTGTAACTTGAAGAAATAAAAAAAAAATTAAAAAAATTTGTAATGGCACCCCATGAGTATGCCTTAAAGGTACTTAAAAATTCTCAAGACATTGCTTTTAATGCTTTTATAGATGGCTCTTCAAAAGGAGAGGGAGAATACATTTTATATACAGATTCCACATGTTCCACACATCTAAAAGCAATTTTACCCATTCTTAGTTGTACAACTCAACAGTTTGAATGAGCTGTAATCAATCAGCTTTTATTAGCTATTTCTCAGCCATTGAATTTTTAATTGACTTTGCTGTTTATTTAAATTCAGATGGCAGTTCATTTGAGTGAACCAAGGAAGAATCTGAGCCTTCCACTCACAATAGGTAGCTTTGGATCCTCAGTTTGCATATTCTCACCCAAAATGGGTATCCTGATGGTAAATTGGAGCTCAACATTAACTGACCTCACATAGTAGGACAGAGATGCACTGAGAATTGAAAGTTACCTAACTTAAGAGAAAAGGAATGTTGCAGAAGGATTGCTAATGTGGAAAGGATGTAATGGAAGGAACCATTTGGAATGAAGTCCTTGGGCATGGAGTCTAGTAAACAGAATGTTCGAATGACTAGGACATGAATATTGGAGACAGATATGTAAGAAAGAGATAGAAAAGGAAGAAAACGTTTTAGTAAACTCCTTCAGTTGGGCTTACTTGCTCTAAAAATAGAAAATTAAAAAACATATTATTCAAATTCTATAGAACCTAGGACATTGTACATATATTTGAGTATTATATCCATGAAGCCTCTCATCAGACCTTAAAATGTTATACAGCAGAAGATAATATTTACAAAAATCATAGTAGAGTATTTGAGAACTGGTAAGTTATGCAATCTCTTTGATGAGTCAGGCAGCCAAATTCATTTACCTTTCTTTGAATTCTTGTAATAATGTCATCAAAGTTTACAACTATTTATATTTTTCTAATTTATTTATTTATTTATTTATTTATTTATTCAAGTTACATCTCAACGACAATCCCCTCCCTACTCCCCCCTCCAGTCCCACCCTCTTCCCCCTAAAACCCTCATCCACTTCCCCTTTTTTTAAGTTTAAGGTATATCTTTTCCCCCCAACAGCTCCCCCTTGCAGTCCAACAAATGGTTCTTTCTCTTATGACAATAAATACAATACAAAACAACAGAAATAAATAGGCCACAATTATGAGAGTTATATGGCTTAGCATAGATTCCCAATGTCCAGTCCATATGTATTTGGCACCTGACTTTAACATTCTACTATCTATCCATCTCCATGTGTTTAAAGTTCTATATCTAACTCAGCTTTCATACTAACTTGCCTCATAATTTTAAAAATATCTTCTTAGATCCAGAACACCCTCTTGATTCCTAAACAACTCAAAATTTAACTATGAGACTCGAGCTATCTATTCTTCAACCACCTCAGAGACCTGAGAGAGATTAATATATCTAATTATATAGGAAGTGCAGGGCCCTCAGCTTCAAAACTAAGAAATGACATACCAGTGGCTGCCTGGACAGTTCCCATTTTCTCTCCATACATTACAGCATTAGTCTTCAGTCATTTGGCCCCGCTTCTCTGACAGACATTGATTGTAGAGCAGGAATTATGAAGTACTTGCCTACCCTGTCTTGGCAGAGCTAGGCTGTCGACTTACCTACTTCCAAGTTTTGTCCTTCCTACAGTTGAAGCAAGGGGTTTTTCAACCATCTCCCACTGGAGATTCTTCGATGCTCATCTTCTACTTGGAGTAGAATATGGGGTGCTGTCAGGAGCTGAAATGTCTCGATATCAAATTCTTAAGTTAAGAAAATATCTTTGAATGCCATATTCTGCAGATATCTTGAGGTTTTTGAAGACGCCCTATCTATCTCTTATATTTAGATAAGCAAATGTTGCTTGTCTCTTACCAACTTAATTTCTGATTAGCTTAGAAAATAACTGTGGTAGACTGTCATAGTAGCTAACAAAATGACAAGCTTGAATGACTATTAGTTTGCATTTCTTAATTATCCTAAACAGTTTGACAGTTGGTAGCAAAAGGCCAAAACTTCACATTGCATTTTTAAGCATTACTAGGTACAATAACTTTAAAAAGCATTACCCTAAATTTTGTATCAATATACAAAGATCAATACCAATGTGGCCAAATATAATCTTAATTTTGTATCAATATACAAAGATCAATACCTATGTAGCCCAATACAATCTTATTTTTACATAAATATACAAGGGTCAATACCATTGTGGCCAAATATAATCGTAATTTTGTATCAATATACAAAGTCAATATTGATGTAGCCCAATACAATCTTAATTTTGCATTAATATACAAGCTCAATACCAATTTAGCCAAATATAATATTAATTTTGTGTCAATATACAAAGGTATAAGGGCATATTCAATAATCTGTCCTTTTTTCTTGATCTTTCCTATATTATGTCTATGTCCCATTTTTTTTCTCAAGTCTGTCCACTCCTACATAGGAGAGAAAGAAGGATACAGAAAAGAAAAAGAGAGAAGTCCCTGGGTCTAACCTCCAAAACCCATTTAACAAGACCATTTAACAGCTTGTAGTCTCTTCCCCTAAATAACAAGATTTTCTATTATCCATCAAATAACCAAAGGGGCGAAACCACACTCCCCATCTTCTGGGGATGGGACGTCACTCTCTTAAAATGACTTCCTGCTGATTTGGGACTTAGTAAACATGTTTGGGGCCCAAATAAGATTGGAAAAATGGTTAAAAATGTTAATAGAATCATTTGATGTTCAGTCCTTTTGTGCTCAGCTATTTAAATGTCTTAAGAAGTTCATAGAAAGAAGCTGAACATCAGGGCTTTACTGGAGTTCTGGCTGGAGCAGTGTGTGGAGCTGAATGATCTTAGCGATTTTGAGTTGTTGTGGTTGTAGACTTTTGAGGAAACAGCTATTGAGGAAGTCTGCAAGGCTGGATCATCTGGGTTACTTGTCTTCTTTGGTGTCTGATCTGTTTTCTTCTGAGGATTCCGTTGTCCAGGTGTCCTGGAAAGATAAGAACAGAGCCCTGCCCTAATCCTAACTCTGGGACACTACCTTTTTTTTTGGTGGGGGGGGTTCAGGTAAAATTTTTCCTGGAGCAAATTTGGTTTTTTGAAAATATAAAAAGTATTATTTTTCATTTTGGATTAAAGAATAAATTATTTTGATATTTGGAGCTAAACAAAACTTTAGTGTATATATTTTGAGATCTCAAAGGACAATTTGTTTGAATTTCAGCAGGCTGTTTTGTAAGTAGCTTTTAAACTTAAATCCTTCCAAACCCTATGTACCTATTTCTGCATTCTAAGTATTGGGATCAAAGACATGTGGTTCCCAACTGATGGGATTAAAGATGTGTTTAACCAACCCTGGATCGAAGCTTTTCTCTACTTAGAGCTTGTTATGTGTCAGTCTGACCTTGAGCTCTGAGATCTAACTGTTTCTGTCTCTAGTGTGTTGGGATTAAGTGTGTATCTTTCTAAAATAATGGGATTAAGGGTGTGTACCATTGACACCCTGTTCCTTGTAACTCTAGAATTTATAAGACAACTAACTCTATAGTGATCCACCTGTCTTTGCTGGAGTTAAAGGCATGGGCTAACACCACACATTTCATGCATTTTACCTTAGCTCCAAGAATTTTCAACTCTTGGGGGTTTAGTAAACCAGGTTGAACAGCAGTAACCTTTAATTTATTTACAGTATTTTAAACCTATTACCTGATTTTTAATGTCAAACCATGAAAATATCCTATATATCTACAAAAAAAACAAAACAAAACAAAAAAAAGACTTTTAAGCTGCTATCAAGTTTGTGTAATCTATGTGGCATTATATTACATTCTAGTCTGAAATTAAGGCCATTTTCCTTTCATGCCAGTAAGGCAACTATACCTTTGGTACATTATAGTTTGAAAATTTTATATTGTATTTTTATTATATTTTTTAAGCTTCATAACACTTTTCTTTAAAAAGTATTATTTTGTTTTCTCAAGTTACTTCTAGAAAATAGTTTCCTCCCTCCTCCCCTCCTGGCCATTCCCTCCCTCTCTCCCTCCCTCCTTGTTCCTCTACTTGGTACTCTCCTTCTCCTCAGATGAGGTAGGCCCTCACATATTATACTCCCTCAGATCTTACATCATGTGAGGGCCAAGAGCTTCCACTTATACTGGGGCTTGATATGGCACACCATCTAGGGTGTGGTGTTCCACTGACCTGCCACACATTCCATGACTCACTGGTGGGTAAAATTTTTCCTAGGATAGATATGCTATGTTTCTATCTATTTGGGTGTATGGGCTGTAGGACAGTTATCCTGTGATGTATGGTTAATATCCATTTATAAGGGAATACAAACCATGTTTATCTTTCTGGGACTGCAACAGCTCGCTTAGGATGAGCTTTTCTAGCTCCATCCATTTGGTTTCGAATTACATGAGTTCCTCATTTCTGGTAGCTGTGTAGTATTCTATTGTGTAAATGTACCACAGTTTTTTGGGTTTTTTTATCCATTCTTCAGTTGAAGGACATATGGGTTGCTTTCAGTTTCACAAATAAAGCTGCTATGAACATTGTTGAGGCAACGTCCTTGTGGTTTCATTTTGAATATTTTAGATATATGCCCAAGAGGGGTATGGCTGGGTCTTGAGGTAGAACTATTCCCAATTTTCTAAGATATCTCCAGATTGATTTCCAAAGTGGTTGTACAAGTTTGTACTCCCACCAGCAATGGGGGAGTGTTCCTCTTTCCCCACATCCTTGCCAGCATGTGCTATCATTTGAAAATTTGAATTCTGACAGGTGTGAGATGGAATCTCAGAGTTGTTTTAAGTTGCATTTCCCTGATGACCAAAGATGTTGAACATTTCCTCAAATGCCTCTCGGCCTTTAGAGATTCCTCTTCTGTGAATTCTCGGTTTAGCTCTTTACCCCATTTATTGATGGAGTTAATTGATTTTTTGGTGTTTAATTTCTTCAGTTCTTTATATATTTTTGATATTAGCCCTCTGACAGATGTTAGGTTAGTGAAGATCCTTTCCCAGTCTGTAGGCTGCCATTTTGTACTAAGGACAGTGTCCTTTGCCTTACAGAAGCTTTTCAATTTTATAAGGTGCCATTTACTGATTGTTTGTTTTAGTGCCTGCGCTATTAGTGTTCTATTCAGGAAGTTGCTACCAGTGCCAATGAGTTCAAGGCTTTTCCCCACTTTCTCTTCTATTAATGTTAGTGTGTCCGGATTTATGTTGAAGTCCTTCATCCACTTAGACTTAAGTTTTGTACAGGGTGACAAGTATGGATCTATTTGCATTTTTGTACATGTTGACATCCAGTTAGACCACCACCATTTGTTGAAGATGCTTTCCTTTTTCCATTGTATGTTTTTGGCTTCTTTGTAAAAAATTAACTGACTGTAGGTGCATGGGTTTATTTCTGGGTCTTCAATTCAATTCCATCAGTCAACTGGTCTGTTTCTATGCCAGTACCATGCTGTTTTTATTACTATTGCCCTGTAGTATAGCTTGAAATCTGGGATGGTGATACCTCCAGATGTTCTGTTATTATACATGACTGATTTAGCTATTATGGGTCTTTTGTTATTCCATATGAAGTTGAGAATTGTTTTTTCCAGATCTGTAAAAAATTGAGTTGGTATTTAGATAGGAATCACTTTGAAACTGTATATCGCTTTTGGTAAGATGGCTTTTTTATTATGTTGACCCTACCTATCCATGAACAAGGGAGATCTTTCCATCTTCTGATATCGTCTTCAGTTTCTTTCTTCAGGGACTTGAAGTTCTTATCATGCAGGTCTTCACTTGCTTGGTTACAGTTACCCCCAGGTATTTCATATTATTTGTGGCTACTGTGAAGGGTGTTGATTCCCTTATTTCTTTCTCAGCCCATTTATCTTTTGTGTAAAGAGGGCTACTGATTTTTTGAATTGATATTGTATCCTGCCACCTTGCTGAAGTAGTTTATCAGCTGTAAAAGTTCTCTGGTGGAATTTTTGGGGTCACTGATGTATACTATCTGCAAATAGGGATACTTTGACTTCTTCCTTTCCAATTTGTATCCCCTTGATCTCCTTTAGTTGTCTTATTGCTCTACTTAAAACTTCAAGTACTGTGTTGAAGAGATATGGGGAGAGTGGGCAGCCTTGCCTTGTCCCTGATTTTAGAGGAAATGCTTTAAGTTTCTCTCCATTTAGTTTGATGTTGGCTATTGGCTTGCTTTAATTTGACTTTATTATGTTTAAATATGGTCCTTGTATGCCTGATCTCTCTAAGACTTTTAACATGAAGGGGTGCTGTATTTTGTCAAAAGCTTTTTCAGCATCCAATGAGATGATCATGTGGTTCTTTTCTTTCAGCTTGTTTATGTGGTGGATTACATTGATGGATATTCTAATGTTGAACCACCCCTGAATTCCTGAGATGAAGCCTACTTGATCATGGTGTATGATACTTTTGATGTGATCTTGAATCAGGTTTGCAAGTACTTTATTAAGTATCTTTGCATCCATGTTCATAAGGGAAATTGGACTGAAATTTTCTTTCTCCATTGAGTCATTGTGAGGTTTAGGTATCAAGGTGACCGTGGTCTCATAGAATGTGTTTGGCAGTATTCCTTCTGTTTTTTGTTGTGGAAGAGTTGGAAGAATATTGGTGTTAGCTCTTCTTTGAATGTCTGGTAGAATTCTGTGCTGAAACTATGTGGCCCTGGGCTTTTTTTGGTTGGAAGACGTCTAATGACTGCTTCTATTTCCTTAAGGGTTAGAGGACTGTTTAATTTGTTTACCTGTTCTTTATTTAAATTTGGAAGGTGGAATCTATCAAGAAAATCGTCCATTTCATTTAGATTTTCCAATTTTGTGTAGTATAAGTTTTTGAAGTAGGACCTAACGATTCTTTGGATTTCCTCGATGTCTGTTGTTATTTCCCCTTTATCATGTCTGATTTTGTTGATTTGGGTATTTTCCCTCTGCTTTTTAGTTAGTTTAGCTAAGGACTTGTCTATTTTGTTCATTTTCTCAAAGAACCAACTCTTGGTTTTCTCCATTCTTTGTATTGTTCTTTTTGTTTCTAAGTTGTTGATTTCAGCCCCGAGTTTGATAATTTCCTCTCTTCTGCTCCTCTTCGGAGTGTTTGCTTCTTTTTATTCTAGCTCTTTCAGGTGTGCTTTTAGGTGGCTAGTATAGGAACTCTCCAGTTTCTTTTTGAAGGCTCTTAGTGCTATAAACTTTCCTCTTAGCACTGCTTTCAATGTGTCCCATAAGTTTGGGTATGTTGTGCCTTCATTTTCATTGAGTTCTAAGAAGACTTTAACTTCTTTTTTTATTTCTTCCATGACCCTGAGGTCATTGAAGAGAGAGTTGTTCAGTTTCCATGTTTTTGCAGGCTCTCTGTCGTTTTTGTTATTGTTGAAGTCTAGCTTTATTCCATGATGGTCTAATAAGTTACAAGGGGTAATTTCAATTTTCCTGTATCTGTTGAGGCTTGCTTTGTGACCGACTATATGGTCGATTTTGGAGAAGGTTCCACGAGGTGCCAAGAAGAAAGTGTATTCTTTTGTTTTGGGGTGAAATGTTCTGCAGATATCAGTTAGGTCTATTTGATTCATGACATTTTGAGGTTCATTATTGCTCTGTTTGGTTTCTGCGTCTTTGATCTGTCTAGTGTTGAGAGTGGTGTGTTGAAGTCTCCCCACTATTAATGTGTGAGGTTCAATGTGGGATTTGAGCTTCTGTAGTGTTTCTTTGATGAATGTGGGTGGTCTTACTTTGGGGCATAGATGTTCAGTATTGAGATGTCATCTTGGTGGGTTTTTCCTTTGATGAGTATGTAGTGTCCTTCCCCATCTCTTTTGATTAATGTTGGTTGAAAGTCCAATTTGTTGCATACTAGAATTGCCACTCCAGCTTTTTTCTTGGGTCCATTTGCTTGCTATTTTTTTTCCAGCCCTTTACTTGGAGATAATGCCTATCTTTTTTGCTGAGGTGTGTTTCTTGTAAGCAGCAGAATGTGGGATTCTGTTTTAACATCCATTCTGCTAGCCTGTGTCTTTTTATTGGGGAATTGAGTCCATCGATGTTGAGAGATATTAATGACCAGTGATTATTACTTCCTGCCATCTTGATGTTGCTAGAAATAGTGTGTGAGTGAGCTTCTTTTCTTTTGGTTTTGCTGCAGGCATGCTATTTGCTTCCTGTGCTTTCTTGTGTGTAGTTAACATCTTTGGGTTGAAGTTTTCCTTTGAACATCTTCTGTAGAGCTGGATTTGTGTATAGATATTGTTTGAATTTAGCTTTGTCATGGAATATCTTGTTTTCTCCATCTATGTTGATTGACAACTTTGCAGGGAATAGTAGTCTGGCCTGGCATTTGTGGATTTTTAGGGTCTGCAAGACATCTGTCCAGGCTCTGTTTGCAGGCAGTCTTGGCTCCTAATTGAATGATGTGTGAGTTAGGTCTCTGCCTCTCAGCTATAGTGCACACTGTGCCACCATGTTGGAAACTCCAGGGGGGAGGGGGGGTTCTCACTTACCTTTGCTTTTTTGGTCAGGCTGTTTTTCCCTCTTGGGTATACAGGTATGGATGCAGGCTGGATATCAGGCAGACAGGCGTGACCGCTGATCTGTGGCTGGATCCGTGCGCTAGATTCATTCCTGGAGTAGATCTGCTCCAGCTGGCGCTCCTCTCCAGACCAGTGACCGAGCTGGCTGATCTCAGGGGGGTGTTCCTGGGAAATTCATGAGCTCTTTTACCTTCCAAAGCTCTCAGACATATCTGTCTGCTTCCGGGTCTCATGGTGGAAAGTCAACTATTTATATTTTATCCCAAAGGAAACATTTTATTTTTTCAGATGCATGTTTTATAGTAAACATTCATTGCTACCTCTTAAAAACCAGGCAGTATGTTAGCTAATGCAAAGCAAGAGATGTGAAGTAATGTTTATTGCAGAATCATTTTATTATAAAAGTCTGGGCTGGGTATGGTGGCATATAATTACAATTTATGTACTCAAAGGGAAAAGTAGGCAGAGCTTGCTTTTTAACTAGCAGCATCTGCATATGGAATTCCAGGGAAAAATGGAGTATATAATAAAAATTTGTCTCCAAAAAACAAATAAAAATTGTAAGTAGTTCAAATTTTATATAAAATTAGTTAGTGCATGCATTTACTATGTAGTATGGTGTCAATTTTGGATATAACAATACTGTAAATCAATTTTTTTAACATTTCTGGTTAAATATAGGCAAATTATATGTAAAAAAGTCAGATGAAAATTATGTTATAATTTCATTTTAGTAACAGAAATTTATATGCATAAAAAAGAAAATAACTAAAATATTATGAAAAGTTTTGCTTTCTTTTTGCCATCTGGACATTGCCTAAAGAAATGATTATATCAAGGAGGATAGAATGGGAATTACATTTTCAAACATTTCACTATCTCATTTTGAAATAGTTATATTCTTTCATTTTTCCAGTTACAACCAGTCCAGAATTATGTTCTTGAAATATTTTACTTGAAATATTCATTACTTGAAATATTTTACCACTTGAAATCATTTTCAAAACATACTATACTGTCAGCTTGTTTGTTCTCAAGAAAGTTTCTGGTTTCCTCCTGGGCATAGGACTCATTCTGCATGAGAAGTTCTGTATTATGATTACAAAGATGTAGTTGAGGATAACATACATGCCAAGACCATGATGTACTCTCATGCCTGCTTATGAAAACAGGGAAGAAGAAGCTGTCCAATTTTTAATGAGAATCTATGAAAACCATTATATTTCCTTTAGAATGTTTTAAGGTTTAGAATAATTTAAGAAAATATCAGACATGTACTTTTAATTTGGAGATACTTTCAGCAGTAATCTCTTAAAATCTCTTAAAAACATTTGGTTGTATTTACTTTTAGAAGTAAAATATGACTCATGTGTTCTGGGGTGGGTGGAGGAAGGAGACAGGGTTCCTAACAGACAGGAGATTTTAATGGCAGGCTATCAGAAAGTGAATATGCAGGATGCTACATTCCCTCCAAGGCCGTGGCTCCTGTTCTCCTCTGGTACCTAGCACCCAGACTAAAATGAATAAACAAATTGATGACTGTTTGTTAGTCATCTTCTGCTGATCCATCTTCCCTGGTGATCATGTTTCAATGAGCCCTTAATATCATCACAGAATCATACTAAAAATGGTACAGAAAAGATTTCAACAGTAGACTTCACTTGAATACGTGGAGCACATGCATTCAATATTGATTCTAAAAATCACTCTGAAATATTTTTATATTTTTTGCTTTTCATCATTTTTATCAATAATTTATTTTATTCACTTTTACCAACTTACATTTTTATTAACTTAATAAAATAAATAACTCTGAAACTTCCATTAAAATAACTAATTGAAGTATTATAAAATAATTGTATGTATTTTAAATGTAAGCAAAATAAAGTACATTTCCAAAATCTCAATTTGTTTTTCTTTAACTAGAAACCAAAAACTGCAAAAGAATTCTTCAATGAACAGAACTTAGATAGAATATGGTTTTATTTCTCTTTTTTATCTTTTATATTTTTAAAATCTTTTTTAAAAATTTCACATTCAAATCCACATCCCCCTCCCTCCCCTCTTCCCATTCCTACCCTCCAACCCACTTCCCCCATATCCTCCCCTCCCACCCAGTACAAACCCACTCTGGTACATCAAACTGCATCAGGACCAAGTGCCTCCTCTTCCATCAGAGAAAGCTAAGGCCAGTCTGTTAGGAGCATGAGTTCCTGAGGGAGGCAACATCGTGTAAGTCCAATCTGATTGTTAGGGGATCCACTTGAGGACCAAGCAGCTTGTTAGCTTCATGTGTGTAATGGGCCTAGGGGCAGTCCTTGTAGTCTTTTTGCATGGTGGATCAGTCTCTTTGCACCTCCTTGAGTCCAAGTCAATTGGTTAAGTGGATCTTTTTGTGGAGTCCTTGATCTCTCCAGCTTCCTCAAACTTTCCCCTAACTTTTCCTCAAGACTCCCTGATTTTTGCCTAACTATCTGCTGGGTAATATTTCTCTGATGGCAGTAATGTTGAGTTCTTGTCTAGATCTCTATCTCTCTCTGCATGCATTTACAATGTCTAAAATTCCCTGTTTATAGGGATTCAAACATTGTCCCTTGAGCCTTCCATGGTACTTAATTTCCCTGTCTCTGTGAACTGTAGCATGATGTTCCTATACGTATTGGCTAATATCCACATATGGTTAAGTAAATATCCTGTGTGTCTTTTTGGGTCTGAGTTAGCTCACTCAGCATGATCTTTTCTGGTTCCATCCATTTGCTTGCAAATTTCATGGTATCCCTTTTTCTGATAGTGGAATAGTATTCTATTGTGTAGATGTACTACAATTTCTTTATCCATTTCTCTGTTAAGGGACATCTGGGTTGTTTCCAGTTTCTGGCTATTGTTAATAAAATTGCTATGAAAATAGCTGAGGAAATGTCCTTGTGATTTGGTGATGCATATTGGGGGGGGGGGGGCATGCCCAGTACTGGTGTAGCTGAGTCTTGAAGTAGAACTATTCCCAGTTTTCTAGAAGATGCCAGACTGATTTCCAGAGTGGTTGTACAATTTATACTCCCACCAGTAATGAAGGAGTGTTTCCCATTCTCCACATCCTCACCAGCATGTGCAATCACTTGGGTTTTTGATCTTAGTCAATCTGATGGGTGTAAGATGGAATCTCAGAGTAGATTTGATTTGCATTTCCCTTACGACTAACTGATCATTTCTTTAACTGCTTTTCGGCCATTAGAGTTTCCTCTGTGGTTAATTCTTGGTTTAGCTCTGTACTCCATATTTTGATTAGATTATTTGGATTCTTGGTATTTAATTCCTTGAATTCTTTATATATTTCGGATATTAGCCCTCTGTCAGATGTAAGGTTGGTGAATATCATTTCCCAGTCCATAGGCTGCTGTTTTGTTCTAATGACAGTGTCCTTGGCCTTACAAAAGCTTTTCAGTTTCATGAGGTCCCATTTACTAATTGTTGACCTTAGTGCTTGAGCTATTGGTGTTCTGTTTAGGAAATTATCTCCTGTGCCAATGAGTTCAAGGCTGTTCCCTACTTTCTAGTGTATCCAGTTTTATCTTGAGGTCTTTGATACACTTGGACTTGACTTTCATGCAGGGTAATAAATATGGATCTATTTGCATTCTTTTACATGTTGACATCCAGTTAGACCAACACCATTTGTTGAAGATACTATCTTTTCCTCATTGAATGATTTTGGCATCTTCATCAAAACTCAAGTGTCTGTAGATGTTTAGGTTTTTATCTGGACCTTCAATTTGATTTCTTTGGTCAAACTGTCTGTTTCTATGCCAATATCATACAGTTTTTATTACTATTTCTTTGTAGTAAAGCTTGAAGTCAGGGATGGTGATACCTACAGAAGTTCTTTTATTGTACAGTACTGTTTTCACTATCCAGTGTTTTTTTTTCCCATATTCTGTTTCTGATAAAGGTATAAAAGTCTGATTGCAGCAGAGGCCAGCAGCGCAGAGTAGAGACTTAGGGCCCAGAGTACAGGCCAGGGGCCCAGAGCGGAGGCCAACAGCACAGGGCAGAGGCCTGAGGCCTGGAGTGGATGCCAGCAGTGCAGCGCATAGCAATAGGGCCCAGAGCACAGGCCACCTGCACAGAGCAGAGGCCAACGCAGAGCCTGGTGCAGAGTCCAATGCAAATCAGAAGTTGACAAGCAGCCCTCTGCGGAAGCGGGCATGAGCCACTCAAATACACAAGGAGTAGCTCCAACCCCCAGACAGAGGTACCCACCAGCCTCTGGAGCACCCAGCTTCCAAGGCTGGCATTCCATACAGGAGAGCTGTGGGATCACTAAGATTTATCTCCAGCCCAGCAGCAGACTGAGAGGCACAAGCATATCTGGGCTTACCCAAAAAGGTGTTGGACACACAGGTCCCTCTACTGGATATACAATCATGTGGAAGAACATTGCACCCAGACAGAGCAGAGGGCCACTCTTCCTGCACCAGTACAGTATCCCGTAGGTCTGATCACTACAGGACCTTGGGAGGCAGCCCCAGCTGCCAGATAGAATGCTTTGTGAGCACACAGCATTCACACAGTCACTCTGATACCCTAAAGAGGAGCAGCAGTGCCACTGTAACAGTAAGATCAGAGCAGGCTGAATGGCAGGTGGTCAAGTTATAAGGCTTCAGAACTCCACTGAGTCCAAGTCCAGTGGATAGGTTGTGGTGTTCATAATGGAGCCGGTGTACCTTGACCCTTCTTGACTGGATACTCTGTCTTCAGCATCTATAGTTCCTATGTGGGGGAAGTGAGTTCTTGGCCTTTGTGCATTGCCTGAGTGATACAGACTACACAGGCTTACTGCTTAGGGTCAAGAGCCACAGAGGTGCCTTGGGGACCACCTAGAAGAAGATGCCTGGAGGCACCATGACCACAGACCTGACCCTGGGATCAGACACAAGAGCAGCAGGAGATGTGTGGCTCTACCCTACAATCCTTGGTCCTCCAAGCCCCACCAACATCACTAGGAAGCCTGCTAGAACAGAAGACCCTGCAGGCTAGAAAAACTTATCCCACACATTCCCCAAATTCAGTCCCCAATTGGATCACAACAGGAAAGGGTGAACTTTGGGGGACCCACCGAGACCCAACCCCTATCCCAAGGTCCCACCTAGCTTGTGTTAAGTTAAAGACCACCAAGATTATATGGACCCTACACCAAAGCTCCTTCCTTGGCACCAGGTCCAGAAGACATCAGGGACAATCAGCTTGGGGCAACCAGATAGCTAAAGGTCAGTGAAAAACAAAACTGACAAAATTAAGGAAAATTTGACTCTAACAAAATTCAGTGAGGTTAACACAGAAAATCATGAACATCCCACCACAGCTAAAACACATGAAAACGATGACAAATCTAAACTTAGGAAAATGATGGAGTCCTTACAAGAAAAAATTAAGTCCCTGAAAGAATTTGAAGAATTCTCAATTTTACAAATGAAAGCAATGGAGAACACCATTGGAGAACTCCAAGCCAATGAAGACCAATTTGAACAGAAAAGAGACAAGGCAATGAAAGATTTGAAAGATTTGCAGACAAAAACAAGCAAATAGGAACAGGAAACGTATAAAACAAATAAAATTGACCATGCCTTGAAATTGAAATTGGAAGCAATAAAGAAAACACAAGCAGAGACAAACTTGGAGGTAGAAAACCAAAGAAAGAAAGCAGGACATACAGACATGTGTGTCACAAATAGGATATAAGAGATGGAAGACAGAATATCAGGTGTGGAAGACTCAATTGAAGAAATCAGTACAACAACCAAGAAAATGAGAAATCTAAAAAAGTTCTCACCCACAACATCCAAGAAATCAAGGACACAATGAAAAGACAGAACCTAAGAATTATAGGCATAGATGAAAGAGAAGACTCCCGACTCCAAGGTCCAGGAAACATCTTCAACAAAATCATAGAAAACTTCAAAAAACTAAAGAAAGAGATGCCTAAACAGTTCAAAATTTAACTATAAGATTCTATCTGTCTAATCTTCAACCACCTCAGAGACCTGAGAGGGATAAATATATTTGCTTATATAGGAAGTGCAGAGCCTGCAGCTTCCAAAACTAAGAAAGAACATACCAGTAACTGCCTGGACAGTTCCCATTTTCTCTCCATACATTCCAGCATCAAT
>CAJQZJ010010411.1:9654123-9736937 GCA_907164525.1 Lophiomys imhausi
GAGAATATCTGTGATAGACTGTCTTAGTAGCTAACAAGGTGACATGCATGCATGACTAGGAGTTTGTTTTTCTTAACTATCCTAAACAGTTTAAGACGGTTGGTATTAAGAGGCCAGAACTTCACATTTCATTTTTAAGTATCTCTAAGTACGATACCATTAGGAAGCGTTACCTTAAATTTTGCATCAATATACAAAGATCTATTCAAATGTGGCTAAATATACTCTTAATTTTGTATCAATATACAAAGATCAATGCCTATGTGGCCCAATACAATCTTAATATTGCGTCCATATACAAGGGTCAATACCATTGTGGCCAACTATAATCTTAGTTTTGTATCAATATACAAATATCAATACTGACGTAGACCAATACAATCTTATTTTTGCACAATAAACAATGGTCAATACCACTTTAGCCAAATATACTATTAATTTTGTATCAATATACAAGGGTATAAGGGCATATTCAATAATGTGACCTTTCTTCTTGATCCTTCCTGTGCTGTATCTCGATTTTTCTCTCATCCGTGCATTCCTACATAGGAGATAAAGCAGGATACAGAAAAGGGAAAGAAGGAATACCCTGGGTCTAACCTCCAAAACCCATTAAACAGGATCATTTAACAACTTATAATCTCTTCCCCTAAATAATAGTGTTTTCAGTTGTCCTTCAAATAACCGAAAAAAAGGGGGAGCGGAGAAACACCCTCCCCACCCTCTGGGTATGGGACGTCGCTCTCTTAAAATGACTTCCTGCTGATTTGGGTCATAGTAAGCCTGTTTGGGGCCCAAACCAAAATGGAAAAATGGTTAAAAATGTTTATACAATCCTTTTTTGTTCAGTCCTTCTGTTCTCAGCTGCTTAGATGACCTAAGGAGTTTGTAGGCGGAAGCTGAACTTCCAGGCTTTACTGAGGTTCTGGCTGGGGCATTGTGTAGAGCTGAACGGTCTTAGCGATATTGAGTTGTTGTGGTTGTAGGCTTTCTATCTTTGTAAAAACTCCTTGCTTCAACTGCAGACAGACTGCTGTCCAAAAAGGACAAAACTTGGTAGCAGGGAAGTCGACAGCCTAGCTCTGCCAAGACAGGGTAGGTTAGTCCTTCACAATCCCTGCTCTACAATAAATGTCTGTCAGAGAAACAGGACCAAAAGGCTGAAGACTGATGCTGGCTGAAATGTATGGAGAGAAAATGGGAACTGTCCAGGTAGTCACTTGTTTGTCATTTCTTAGTATTGGAAGCTGCAGGCCCTGCACTTCCTATATAATCAGATATATTTATCCTTCTCAGCTCTCTGAGGTGGTTGAAGAATAGACAGCTTGAGTCTCATAGCTAAATTTTGAGTTGTTTAGGAATCAAGAGGGCGTTCTAGATCTAAGAAGATGGTTATAATAGTGATGCAAGTTAGTATGAAAACTAAGTCAGTTATAGAACTTTAAACTCATGGAGATGGTTAGAAGGTAGAAGGTTAAAGTCAGGGGCCAAATATGTATGAACTGGACATTGGGAAGGTACACCGGGCCATTTAACTCTCATAAATGTGGCATATTTAATTCTGCTGTTTTGTATAGAATTTACTGTTATAAGAGAAAGAACCATTTGTTGGAATGAAAAGAGAAGCTGTTGGGGGGGGGGAGAGGGTGGAAGGGTGGGACAAGAAGGGGGAATAGGGAAGGGTTTGCGACTGAGATGTAACTTGAAAAAAAAAGTACTTATTAAAAAATAAATAAATAAAAAGAAAATTGTGACAGCTCATATTAGCAAATTAAAAGCATAATTGAAAGAACAGGAAAAAAGAGAAGCAAACACTCCTAAGAGGAGCAAAAGGCAGGAAATCATGAAACTTAGGGCTGAAATTGACAACTTAGAAACAAAAAGAACAATACAAAGAGTCAATGAAACCAAGAGTTGGTTCTTTGAGAAAATGAACAAAATAGACAAACCCTTAGCCAAACGAACTAAAAGGCAGAGAGAAAATACCCAAATCAACAAAATCAGAAATGAAATGGGGGAAATAGTAAAAGACATTGAGGAAATCCAGAGAATCTTTAAGTCCTACTTTAAAAATCTATACTTCACCAAATTTGAAAACTTAAGCAAAATGGACAATTTTCTTGATAGATTCCAGCTACCAAAGTTAAATCAAGATCAGGTTAACATACTAAATAGTCCCATAACCCCTTAGGAAATAGAAACAGTCATTAAAAGTCTCCCAGCCAAAAAAAAGCCCACAGCCAGATGGTATCAGCAAAGAATTCTACCAGACCTTCAAAGAAGAACTAATACCAATATTCTTCAAATTCTTCCACAAACTAGAATCAGAAAGAACACTGACAAATGCATTCTATGAGGCCACAGTCACCCTGATACCTAAACAACACAAAGACCCTAAAGAAAGAGAACTTCAGACCAATTTCTCTCATGAACAAAGACACAAAAATACTTAACAAAATACTGGAACACCAAATCCAAGAACACATCAAAAGTATCATACACCATAATCAAGTAGGTGTCATCCTAGGAATGCAGGGATGATTCACACAGAAACATCCATCAACGTGATCCACCACATTAACAAGCTGAAAGAAAAAACCACATGATCAGCTCACTAGATGCTGAAAAAACATTGAACAAAATGCAACACCCTTTCGTGCTAAAAATCCTGGAGAGAACAGGTATACAAGGACCATACCTAGAAATAATAAAGGTGATATACATCAAGCCAGTAGCCAACATCAAATTAAATGGAGAGAAACTTAAAATATTTCCTATACTTTCAGGGAAAAGGCAAAAATTGCCACTTTTGCAATATCTCTTCAACATAGTACTTGAAGTTCTTGCTAGAGTAATAATACAACTAAAAGAGAACAAGGGGGTTCAAATTGGAAACAAAGAAGTCAAATTACCCCTATTTGAAGACAATGTGATAGTATGCATAAGCGATCCCAAAAATTCCACCAGAGAAATCCTACAACTGATAAATATCTTCATCAAGGTGACTGGATACAAAATTAATTCCAAAAACTCAGAAGCCTATCTTTATATAAAATATAAATGGGCCGAGAAAGAAAGTAGGGAAACAACACCCTTCACAATAGCCACAAACAATATAAAATACCTGGGGGTAACTCTAACCAAGCAAGTGAGAGACCTGTATGACAAACTTCAAGTCCTTGAAGAAAGAAATTGAAGAGGACATTAGAAGTTGGAAAGATCTCCCATGCTCATGGATAAGTAGGATCAACATAATAAAAATGGCCATCCTGCCAAAAGCAATATAAAGATTCAACGCAATTCCTATCAAAATACCAACACGATTCTTTATAGACCTGGAAAAACAATTCTCATCTTCATATGGAATAACAAAAAAGCCAGAATAGCTAAATCAATCCTGTACAAAAAAAAAAAAAAAAAAAAAAATCTGGAGGTATCACCATCCCAGATTTAAACCAGTACTAAAGAGCAGTAGTAATAAAAACAGCATGGTACTGGTATAGAAACAGACCAGTGGATCAATGGAATCTAATTGATGCCCCAAAAATGAACCCACAATCCTATGGTCACTTAATTTTTTACAAAGGAGCAAAAACCATACAGTGGAAAATGGACAGCATCTTCAACAAATGGTGCTAGTCTAACTGGACATTGACAATGTAAAAGAATGAAATTAGACCCATACTTATCATCTTGCACAAAATGTAAGTCCAAGTGGATCAAAGATCTTAGCATGAAGCCCAGCACACTAAATCTAATAGAAGAAAAACTGAGGAAAAGCCTCGAATTCATTGGCACAGGTGACAACTTCCTGAACAGAACACCAATAGCTCAGGCTCTAAGATCAACAATCAATAAATGGGACCTCATGAAACTGAAAAGCTTCTTTAGGCAAAGGACACTATCTCAAACAAAAAGGCAACCTACAGATTAGGAAAAATCTTTACCAACCACACGCTGACAAAGGGCTAATATGTATAATTTATACAGAACTCAAGAAATTAAACACCAAGAAAACAAATAATCTAATCAAAAAAAAAATGGGAAACAGAGCTAAACCAAGAATTCACAAAGAGGAATCAAAATGGCAGTGAGACATTTGAAGAAATGCTCAACATCCTTAATCATCAGAGAAATTCAACTCAAGACAACTCTGAGATTCCATCTCACTACTGTCAGAATGACTAAGATTAAAATCTGAAATGACAGCACATGCTGGAGAGGTTGGGAAGAAAGGAGAACACTTCTCCATTGCTGGTGGGAGTGCAAATTTGTACAACCACTATGGAAATCACTCTGACAATATCTTAGAAAATTTAGAATAGCCCTACCTCAAGATCCAACCAAAGGATTCCTCACCAAACCACAAGGACATATCCTCATCTATGTTCATGGCAGCCTTATTTGTAATAGTTAGAAACTGGAAACTAACCAGATGTTCCTCAGCTGACAAATGGATAAAAAAAAAAAAATGGTACATTTACCCATGGAATACTACTCAGCTACAAGAAACAAGGAAATCATTCAATTTGCAGCCAAATGGATGGAACTAGAAAAGCTCATCCTGAGGTAGCTAACCCAGACTCAGAAAGTTGCACATGGCATCTACTCACTTATAATTGGATTTAAGCCATATAGTACAGAATAACTATTCTCCAACCAACAGACCAAAAGAATCAGGATCATAGACTTTGTTACCTATTAATGGGACAATTTGCCCTAGGGGTGCTACCATTTTGGCCCCCACTGCAAGAGAAAGCTTTTAGCCCTCATATGGCTGTTGGACTGAGAGGGGCTGATATGTAGGGACCATAGCAAAACTGAGACTTTGGCAATTTTCTGGAGAGCAATCAGACTTTTTAAAAATGTTTATTTATTATGTCAAGTTACATCTACATCATAGTAGTACATCGTAGATCAGAGGAGTGGAATGGGTGGGAGAGGGAGGAGAGGGTGGAACGGTGGAACTGGGAGGGGTGGAAAGAGGGCACTATGATGTAGATGTAACTTGACATAATAAATAAACATTTTTAAAAAGTCTGATTGCTCTCCAGAAAATTGCCAAAGTCTCAGTTTTGCTATGGTCCCTCGAACTGGCCTGATATATTTCATTGCAGTCATATCAGGTGACCTTGGCCCAGTAAGAGAAATTGAATGTTACTACAGTCAAGACCAGTCTTTCATAAGCCTTGGTCAACTTAAAGAACAGGGAAGATAATCCTCCCAAGTTGACATTCCTGCCCCCAGCAGGAATGACAGAGGACAGAAGTCTCACTCTAAACATTCACCCATTACCAACAGTAGAGAGAAATATGGAGAAGTATCATCTCTGAGAACCTCACCATGGGTCATAATATATAATATTGATAAGGGCAAAGACTAACCAGAGAATGCAACCCATATATGCACTCCCAAATATGTCTGTGCATGTATACAAACGTGTGTATGTGAGTGTATGTGTGTGTTTGTGTGTTACACAAAAGAAAAAGAGGCCATGAGTTTAAAAGACAGTTGGAAGCTATACTTGGAAAGAGCTGGAGGGAAGAAATGGCAGGGGGGAGGGAGATAATGCAATTATATTATGATCTCAAAAACTAAAATAAATTATATTTAAGAAAAAAAGAAGTAAAGGGGAAATGAGATTCTGTCCTATCTTCTTTCTGCTGCTGTGATAAAACAGTGACCAAAAGCAATCTGGTCATCAAAGCACTTATTACGTCTTTCAGGTTAGAAGTAGTTAGCAAGGAAAGTGAGGGCAGGAACAGCCGAGGCTGAAAGCTGGAGGCAGAAACTGAAACAGAGGCATTAGTGAATGCTGCTTACTGGCTTTTCCCCTATAGTTTGCTCAAAATGTTTTCTTATACAGCCCAGGACCACCTGCTCAAGGTTGGCACCACCCACAGTGATATGGTATTTCTCCCACCAATATTTAATCAGGAAATTGCCCTACAGACATAAGACAACCTGATGAAAACATTTCCTTATTGGAGGTTTTCTCTTCTCAGGTGACTCTGGTTTGTGTTAAGATGACAAAAATTAACCAATAAGGCTTCTCAGGCTGGGAAGCAGTGTGTATAGTTTTAATACTATAATCACAGCTACACAAACAACCTGTGCAACAATACACAACAAACTCATTTCCCAGGGCCCAATTAACCTCAAAGAAGGCTAGTAAGGAGATACTCATCCCAACAAATGAACAAGCCTCAATATAGAAATGCAAGAAGTGTCTTACTCACTTCCTTTTTAAAGGGCTCCATCAACTTCATGAGGTTGGATTTAAGGTAAACTTCTTCGGCTGCAGTTGTGTCAGGATTTACAGGGCTCTCTGTAATAGGATAGTTGGGTTTCAGTGATGCCATATTACGCTAGCTCTTGCTGGTTGCATTCTTAACCCTGGCCTTTAGCCATCTGGTTGTCATTGGTTTTGGCTGGATGTTCTTGATGCTGATAGGACTCCTTGGTGAGGGAGGCAGAGCATAGGACCCTGATAATGGATCTCAGGGAAGCTGTTCATTTCTGCTGGCTGAGGGTTCCTTGGGCCAGGCAGGCTTCCTCAGGAGGGAAGGTTATGGGACTGCACAAGAAATGTTTTTGCTTTGTTTTGTTCTTCCCAGGCACGGATTCTCCATGTAACAATACTGGCTGTGCTGGAACTTGCGTTGTAGACCTGGCTCGCCTTGAACTCACGAGAATCCTCCAGTCTCTGCATCCTGAATGCTGGGATTAAAGGAATGTGCCACTATGACCTGTAAGAAATGTTTTGAAAGGTAACAAAATGCCTCTAAATGTTCTCATTCTCTACCAATCAAGTCCAAATATATGACACTGTTAAAATACTGAAGAAAGAATTTTAAATAGTTAGTTGATTCAAAAAGGAAACAAAGAGATAGAGAAATTACAACAGGAAATATATGATATGAAAAATAACATCAATACATGGAGATGTTTGCCAACTCACACAAAAACCTGGGAACAAATCCTACAATATGTGAAGTACAAAACTCAGTTGAAAGCCTCGTTGATACATCAGCTGAAGTAAGAGGAAAAACAGGGTGGATGAAACACCTCATTTAGAAAATGGCACAGAAGAGAATGAAGAATAAACAGCTTACAGGACCCATGGACACCACTAAGAAATCCAATGCATAAGACTAGGTGCAAGAGCCATATTTCCTTCCCCTGTTTTCAGCTTAAATCATTGAGGCATTTCTACTGTTCTGCTATAGTCAGGACTGTAGTGCTATGTCACCAGATGAGAAATTCAGCAGAAGCCTTTCTGTGAGAAATGGTAATGATTGTGTACAAAGTAGAAGTATCCAAGTGTGTGACAGCAATCATGCAATAAAATTTTGTTAAAAGTTAAAAAAAAACTCAGAAAAAATTCAAAAATAAAAAAAAAAATTTCAAAAAGATACTGGTGTCTATGTATCACATTAAGGTTACAATTTTTACAAGGATATTTAAAATACAAGGTTTAAACAAGAAAAATATAACTATGCCAACTAATGCCCCCAAATGTCAAACACTAAGAAATCATAGTATCCATTGCTCCTGGAGAGATGTCACCTGGGAGTAAGAGCCCTTGAGCTGCAAAATGCAAAAAATAAATAAATAAACATGTTCATAGTTATATATAAAAATGGTGTTAATTTTTCTCTCAAAATGTGGCTGTCTTTTGTTCTTGGTAAAGGAGAAGTGGGTGCTTAGTTCTACACACCAGAATTCTGTAGCTGCTACAGCTCTTCAGTACCTAGGTGTGGGCATGTTACAGAGGAGCTAGGGGAGTAAGCTGTGGTTCTAGGAACAATGTTCTCACTCTCAAGTGAGCTCTCCCAGTGTTGTGTCTTGTCATCAGGCCACATGAAAGGCAATCCTCAAGACGAGGTTGACTGCAGGAACTTCTTTGGTTTTGGAGCCTTTTCTTTTACAACACTTTTACAACAACACTTTTCTTTTACAACTAGACAAGTTCAGTAAGGAAAGGATCCTTGGTTATCAGTTAACATAGACAAAGCCCCAACATTGAAGAGAAAAATTCATGTTTCTATTTTAAATAACGAGTTACCCAAGATGCTTTTGCCGGATTCTACAGTCATTTGAATTGTGGGTTCACAAGGAAACCTTGGAAAATTATGCCCTGAAGGGCAGGCAGTTGTCCCTGGAGCTGAAGACTCATCTACCTCCTTTCAGTGGGTGGGGTACCTGCCTAATGAAATAATCCTGGGATTAATGGTAACAACTGGACCTGCCCTTGCATCTATGAGATTGTTTCCCTTGAGCCTTTTGGACTCTGTTTTATTTCTACTGTTGAGAAGCTCAGAAGTCAAGTCTAAAATCAAATTAGGTGACGGAAGTCCCACTGTCTCTTTTTGTTCAGGACAAACAAACTGATGATATGACTTCCAAGCAAAACCTTCACCTAAGGAACAAAACTAATAACCTTTAATAATATGCACATCACATTTAAATTTCATCTAGTATAAATCTTTTTTTCCTGACTTAATTGGAACTTCTATGATATAGTTAAGCTCTCTAGATTTTTTCCTTGTATTTTCATTTTAGAGTAATTCTTTAGGACCAAACCATCATATATATTTTTTTAAAAAGCTTTCTTATCTAAGAAGCTTTTCTTGTCCCTTAATTCTTCTTTTATAAGTTACATATATTTATTTATGTGTGTAGGAGTGAGGTTCATACTGTAGAATGTTTGTGGAAATCAGAGACAAATTGCAGGAAGGTAGGCTTCACCTACCATGTAGGTTGCTGGGATTGAACTCAGGTGAGCATGTTAGGCAGTAGGTGACTTTACGTGTGTGTGTGTGTGTGTGTGTGTGTGTGTGTGTGTGTGTGTGTATGCATGATTTTAAGACAGACTGTCTGCACATAGCCCTGGCTGGCTGTCCTGGAACTCTCTATGTAGGCCAGGCTGGCCCAGAGTTCACAGAGATCCACTTACCTCTGACTCCCAAGTGCTGAGATTAAAAGATATATATTATGTATTAAAACTTTCTGTGATTTTTTTTAACAAGATGCCTTTTTTTGTTTTGTTTGTCTTTAGAAAACATCATTTTTTTCTTAATACTAGTTAAATAACTATGTTCCAATAAAATATGGGAACCTATATCTGAACCATGGGCAAATAGTGTTAATGGCCCTGTAGGAACTTCTATTATCTCTTTGACAAAAGGCAGTACAAAACTCTGACATTACTGTCCTTATTTACTGTTTTCTTCATTCTTTCTCTATAACACAAAGACAAGTCACTTTCCTGATCCTTTAGGTCCAGGAACTGCAGAATTTAGCAGGATGAATGATGGTAATTATTCATGAGGGCAAGGCTATCCTTGGAGTAAGCTGTCTGCTGAGAACCGGTCTGCACTCTCAAGCAATAAGGACTTGGATCATCATGCAGAACAAGAATTAAGACAGTGTTAAGACTCAACATTCTGAGTCAGGCTGGCCAGGTACATATACCTCTTGCCCTAATATTTTTATTTGAATTTAAAACCCATGTAAGTACCCTGAAGTTGGAGCTGTGGCCATCAGATCTCTCTATTTTCTTTCTCTAACATGACCACATTAGTTTAGTATCTCCTTTCCATCCATCACCTTTATTCTCTTTAACTGGCATATTGAGATTGGTAGCCCATTTTAATGTGTTGTGTGTATCTTACAAAGCCGGGATTTTTGCCCCATGACTCCAATTAAATTATAAACTCAGAGGAATTAGGGGTAATTTAGATAACAGTATCAATTTCACTTACAAAGCATTCTGTTACCATGTAAACAACAGAAAAATATGAACATATGTAGACAATAGCTACACACAACCATACACACAGACTTGAAAATCAAAGATTATTTGTATCTACAACTATACAGTTTTTAGGTTGGACTATTTATCATTTCCTCCATTGCCTTAAGCAATCCTTAATCATAAGTCTGGACTTCCCAGGGCACGATTCCTAAAGAATCAAAGTAGAAAACTCAAACCTTGAGGACATAGAACCCAATCTCAGCACTGTTAAGGATTTAAGCTGTTGAGCAGAAAGTCACTGATTCAAAAGGACCAAAGTTTCCGTATCAAATGGACTAAGAAAAGAACTTTGAAAAATCTAGCTTTTGAAAGAAGAAAGCACACAGGTAAAAAGGCAAGGTTTCTCATATACCAATGTCACACCCTAAGTTAGAACCACTCTGAATGTTTACCATGCCCTCCACAAACACACACCTGAAGTAGGCATGCTAAGAATAATAATTGTTGCATGAAATTGGAAAAAAATAAGTAAAAATGAAAGGGCCATGGATTTTTATCACTTAGCTACTTTGAGGTATTCTAAGGAGTGTTTGAGGTTTCTGTGTTAGACTCAGAATGAAAAACAATTACATGGAAATAGTTATGACCACACATGGCAAAATTACATTAAACCAGAGTGCATTTTTTAATAAAAATAAAGTTGAAAGTTTACATCTCTAAATCTTTTAGTTGATGTAAAACACTGATGAACACAAAGTGGGATCTGATTTTATGCAAACTAAGTCAATAACTTTCCATATTTAACAGATGAACAACAGCATTGTTCAGCTAAGGTAACTTAATTTTGTAACCTTAATTTTGAAACTACATCAAACTAGCCTGTTCAGAAATACAACAGACTTTTCTTCCTTTCTTTAGCCAATCTTTCTGATTTTATTGTAGTTTAAAGTTTTTCTTTTTAATTCATTTTTTCATCATAAGAGGGGGCTCCCTCATCTCTCCATGCCCATGGATCTTTCCTGGGTTTTGCATGTTATAATTAATCTCAAATACTGGGTTTCTGCTCTGAAAGAGTCTGTGCTCTTGGCTGTGGTCAATAGGATTTTGAGCAAATAGTTCATTTCCTTGTCTTCCAGCCTCCTTACAGATCCTCAGTTCCTCCCCAGCAGACCAAGAAGTGGTTCTTATGTTCAAGAAACTGATCTCTGAACTTGAATGTGGGGTGACAAGGAATGACCAGGAACTCCAGAATGTTACCAACTCAAGAGGATTTTATTGGCCATCATGCTGAGTTCATCCTCACAGAATCTCCATGCAAGGAGAGGAGGAGACCCTAAACATAATTTTAGTTCAGGATAAGTATTTTTCATCAAGGCAGAATCAAGCATCATCAAGCAACAGTACTTTGATTGGCTAGCACAGGTAACTGAGGAATCAAGGTGGGGATTTCCAAACTCATGATCATTGTGCTATTGTTTCTATTGTTCTTCCTGTTGCTCTGCAAACTGGCCATACCCAAATGGGGAACTTGGTCTCCTGGTAACAGTTGAAACTTCCAAGCCCTAGTGGGTAATGTTGTCAATTTCTGGGTGAGTTGACCTGGAGCTGAGGGCCTACTCAAAATTCCCAGGCTTCTGAAGCCTTAACAAAGTTTGATCATGTAAAATTTGGTCCTAACATGGTCAGGCACTAAGAATAGACTTTTCCTCATGAGACACAAGCAAGGTTAAAATCTAACAGTTCCCAGTACATAAAATGGTTCTTCCAAGCTTCTTTCTAGGTTTTCCTGGCATTAATGAAGATCTGTGATTGAGAAGGGGTTGTGGCCTTTGACTGAAGGTCCAGGGCATCTGTTATGAAAGAGATGAGATGTAAGAGTGGGTAGATGCTTAGAAGCTCCATTCCTTGTATACATGACTGGTCATGGTTAAATTTTTGTGGAAACTTAGGGGTATAGATTGTTTTCCCAATGGGATGCAGGCTTGGGACATAAACAGGATATTAAAGATATTCTCTTTGATCTTATTTTATGGAATATCCTCTCTCGTGGTAGAGGGCATGAAGGCCTGAATGTGAGTGAGTCAATTTAGACCAACTACATTGGTTTCTATAGAACAGGTACAGCTTCATGACATTGTTATGGTTGAAGCTTCTATCTGTTCATGTTTAATCCAAGCATCCTCCTCACCTAGCCTATAGAGGGACTGATTGGTGTTACAGTCAATTATTAATCTTTCTCACTAGGGTCTCAAGATCAAACTTACTCCAATTTTTGAGGATGGACCTGCTGAGGACACAAGGAAATTGAAAGTGGATTTTCCATGATCCCAATGGAGACAAGAAACGGCAGCTCTGCTACTTGCCCAGAGTGTGAATCCAAACACTCGTGTGTGTGTGTGTGTGTGTGTGTGTGTGTGTATGTTTGTAGAAGTCAGAGGTAAAGTTCAAGGGATCAGGTGAGCGGGTGTCATCTTTGATGGTTCTCTATCTTGGATTTTTGAAGCAGAGTCTTTTACTGAATTTGGATTGTCTGGAATTGCTTATCTAGGGTGGCCTTCAATGGTCTCCAGAGATCCACCTATCTCTACACACCCTGACTTCCACAGAGCAGGGGTACAGATGTATGCTGTTTAACAAGGCTTTTTACATGAGTATCGAGGATCTTCATGTTCACATGGCAGCCACAAGCATTTATTGACTGAACCATCTTCTAGGAACAGAGTACAGAGGAGTCAGTAATTTTGAATGGCTTTGGCATAGTGTTTAACCCAAATTTGTCCCAAATCAATAGAAATGCTTTATGGCATTTAAGTAACAAATCAGTAAGAGTTATATATTGAGCAGCTGACCTTTTTAATTTTTTTTCCTCATCCTATATCAATTTACATAATAGTGGGCTTATTGTGACATCTTGATACATGTGTATAATGTATAGAATTTTTAGTCATATTTATTCCCAAAAGCCCTGTCTTGTCACAACCTTACTTCCACTGATATCTATCCTCTTCCTAAAAACCTAATTCCTTGATCTTCTGCTCTGTTGGTGACTTGAAAACATTGACTGGGCAATTGGTGTAGTGTTTGTATGAATATTTGGGTCTAGAGTACCCAGAAGTATTTAGATCCTTGCATCCTTGGACTACTGAAGATTGTAGCAGATCGAAAAGGTGTGTTTATTAAGTCCCAACTAATTAAAGACTCTTTCCCCATCTGAGAGAACAATTATTCAACAGTATTAGAGGATTATATTGGTTTTGTTGGTTGTATTATTATCAGGATAACTAAATGCAGGTCTGCAAGAGAGTGGATCATAACTTGATCCCCCCCCCCATTTAAGGATAGAAATCTTAGACAGTTTACAAAGGATCCCCACAGACATACAGTCAACACTTTGGTTTCGACTGCAAATTTTATTGGTCAACATGATGTTATGACCATGCTATTAAGTAATATCAAAGGTCATTTATATTCATGGTGTTAGTACTTTTGCTGTTAAGTAATCTCAAAGGCCATTGGTCTTCATGCTATTGTGACCATCCTGTCAAAGTAACTTTAACGTTCAGGAAGGCAAAACAGAATTTATTGCAATATCCAATGTTATCAGAATGTGTGCTCTCACAACCTCTGCTTTAATCAATGAAGAGAGTTACTTATCAAAATCTCTATAATGTGGCATTCAAATATAGCTGTGCAAGGCACATAACTTCACTTATGCTATGACATCATTATTTGACGGTGCTTTAATAGACAGCATGGTGGTACAAAACAGGGCGGCTTGGGGATAAATTGTGAAGATTCTCTACAGCATTTGTTGAATGATGCATTGCTCAATACATTCGAGAAATTTCTTTACGTAATTCAGATAGGTATTGGAAGCCCATGGGGCCAAAAGTTGCTATATGACCATATAGAATGATAGGGTACTGTTTAGAGTATCTGCTTCACTTTTCTTGGAAAGTCAGAGAGACACATATAGGAAAATTTATAGGAGTATGAGAGAAAAACACAAAAATAGACAAATGAGATTTCTTAACACTAAGAAGCGTTTGATTACAAATCGATAGCAAAACAATAACAATGCCAATTAAAGATGGACATTGGAGATAGCTAGAGATTTCGGAAAATAAACCATACAAATGTGATCTGGGTAAATGCAAAAAATGTTCAACATCATTAATCATGAAGAAAATCGTAATAAAATTCAAATCATATTTCCTTTTCTCAGTAAGAATAGGTTTCCTGAAATACAAAAGTTTCTCTGAAAATTAAGAGTAGAGCTTCCATATTGTTCAATAATCTACCATTGTATATATAAAAAGTGACACTATGTCAGAGAGGTACTTATTCTCCTGTGTTTATTATGACACTATTCATAAAGCCTGAGAAATGAAAACAGCCTAAATATCCATCAACTGATGAATGGATAAAGAACGTAACACACAACTGAATGCTATTAGGCAGAAAAGCATGAAACCTTGTAACTTGTGACAATGTGGATGGAACTGATGATCTTGACAATTCCCTAAGTAAAAGTTGCTTTTCTGATGACTCTTGGCTCTGTCAAGTTCACAGTTAATGCTAACTGGGATAGGTACTAAGTCACAATTAGCTAATAATAAAGAAGTTCTTTTCATTGTTTAACATTGCAGACTGATCTATTGAGAATGTTCAGTCAGTTTAAGAGAGTCATATGACCATTTACATTTACATCATTATTTCATTGCTTTTCTTTTCATTGTTTCATTCATTTTCTATTCATTATTCTTCTCTTTCCCCCATTTTCCATGGGGATCATATACCAGGCTTCAAGCACAAGGTTAGTGGGTATAAAATCAGATAGCTGTCTTAGCCCCAATATTATTGGTATCCTTAACTTGATTTTTAAATGAAAATGTAATAAAATTACATGTGTTCCTGATCTAAAAATTCACGAGTAGTTCACAGCTCTAGAGTTTCCTTGCCTTAGGTAACCCCAGCCTCACATTCTGTAATCCCTAAACTAGTACTGTATGTTTAAAGGTCAATACTGAATTTTGGCAATTGTATGTATAATAAAAGTCACAATATGGAGGAAAGTAAAAAGACCCATAACCCTTTATTTAAAGACATATCCCAGGGGTTTTAGATGGCATTTCTTTTTAAATACTAGGGATTGACCAGTGTTTAATTTTATCATTAATAATAAAAATAATAATAATATTTACTACTATTATTATTTTAGTGATGGGTGCTAGAAATACAGAACCTTGGGTTATTAGATAACATTATAAAAGTGAATATATATTGAAAATTAATTAGCAGTCTTTAATTTTTTTAACAAATTGGCTTTGTTTATTTGATTGGGATAATTGGATATACTTGAAGAATGTTACTTGAAACAGAAAGGTGTGCCATAACTGAATCACATATGTTTATAGTACACCTCTGCACATCCTCATAAATATCAGCATTTCCACATTCAATTATTCAATATTTTCCATGAATTATGTTAATAGATTTTTAAAGAGAGGGAACATTCTAATGCCATTGATAATATAATTTGTAATAACAATGTAGATTTGAAAAGTTCTCGAAGAATTTCTTCATTAACAAGTTGCATTAACCATTATGTTTTGCCTTCTGTTCAGGTTCTGGCACAATGTGCTATTGACGGAAAGGTGACACACCTGCATTATCTTTAATGCAAATCACTTAGATACACATTCCTTCCCTATCTGCATGCTGCCTAGAAAAGAATAAAACTTGCTTATAAAGCATGAGATAAGAAAATAGACTGACTTCTTCCTTCTTTCTCCAATAAAAGCCTGAAAACACTCTTAGTTCTCAGGTTAGCACCATGGGGGTCAGGGCTTCCTGGGTCTGGGTACTGGCTGGCTGTTTCTCTGTAGCTGTAGCTGAACTCTCTGAGATCTCAGCTCTATATCCTCCTCTCTGGGAAGAGAGCCCTGAAGAGTTAAGTGAATACAGGTTAGAGAATGGCAAGCACGTAATAGACCCTTGGGTAGTCACTGACAGAATGGGGTTGTACAGAATCTTACTGAAACAGACAGCCCCATATTTTGCAAGATATGCTCCAGAAAATGAACAAAATCCTTTGTGGGGATTGCCTCTGGTGTTTGGCTGGCAGTATAAAACAGGTAAGAAAGATTCTTATTCTCTTGTATAAAACATACATGTCTCTTTGAAAACTAATTACTTTGTTTACTGTTTAACCTCCTCATAGTCAATTTTTTTCTATTCTTCTTTGTCCTTATTCATAAATCCATACCCTGTAGATTGATTTTACCAGATACTTCAATGGCACATAGACATAGAGACTGATGATAAAGACACATCCTTTCTCTAATTTGGAGTATTTTCAAAATGGTTACTGCACCACTGCTAACTACACATTCCTTCCTTTCCTATGAACACATAAGGGGATATTCATTAGAAACAGGAGGGGATGTCCAATCATATTGATCTTCTTGAGAGCCCTCATTGCAATTGTCTGATCATAAACATGAGATTACTAATGAGGAGTTCTTTGCTAATGGTTATCTGTGCCAATGGCCTTCTTGGAAACCAAGATCCTTCCGTTTTATATATATAAGATGTTTGCAGGCACCATGTTCATGTATAAAAAGATAGTTCATTCTGGCTGGCAGAAGAAGTGGATGAGAAGATTGGAACCTGGTGCCCAAACTATGCTGCTTACTCATCACTCAGCCAGTAAGATAACAGAGGGGGAGAGAACAATGGAGAAGGAAGGTGCTGTCAGTTTGAGAGAAAAGGAAAGATTACCTTCTGATGTTCTGATGATTATGTAATGGGTAGTCAGCATCTAAAATACTCCTGATAACTTCACTCAGCTTATATAGAAATCCCATGCGTACCAAATATTGTAATCTCCACATTACAAGATGGTGCAAACAGAGGCACACATGGTCATGTAATTTAGAAAATGTAGACCAAAGGTTTGGTTTGATTTTTAGCACTCCTTTTTTTTCTGTGTGTGACTGTTTCTTGTACAATTATATAAATAAAACTCTATAGCCTATTAGCTAATAGTCAGTAGTTTATGTGGCTGAAGAATACAAAGTAATTTGATTGAGAGATGAAAAAAATACAAAAAAATGAGGGTAAGTAAAATAAAAGTAACTTGAAAAATGTTGTATCTATAAATTAAATGCATGTATTTAACAATTTTATATGTGCATGATAAACAAGTCCTACTATCCATTCTCTGTCTTCTAGGTAGATTAGCTGATCCCACTGGAATGACAGACTGTGGCCATCAACATAGAGACTCTCGGTGTATTTCTGTGGACAGTTGGTGGGCTGGTAAGTTCACTTCAATAGCAAAATCTTACCTTTATTCAAAGAATACATTTAACCCCAATCTCAGAGACAGAGACAAAACAAAAACAGTGCTGATCCATTTTCAAAGTGAATCTACTTCATTATATCAGTGGCCTTGTTGAGGTGTGGAAGAATTGACCAGTCCAATGAAATATAACAAATTTTAAGAATGTATGTAGACTTTTCACAAGGACTGAATTAAGGAATTGCAAATGTCAGGGCCTCTAGGGACCAGTATTCTTTGTGACATGCAGGTTTTCAAAGGAATATGGAATCTTTAAAGTGGGACCAAGATAATAACGCTTTTCCTTTTTGTTCAGAACAAAGGTGCTACATACTAAAAGTCTCTTACATGCCAGAGTAATGTTATATTTTGTTTGGTTAATCTATAACTAAGGTTTTAGTTATCTATGCAATACTAAAAACAGTTTGAATATATTTTCTAATTCTTTCATGGCATGTTTTATTTGAAATTAATTTACATAGAAATTTATTAGGATAATTTGACAATGATAGTGAATGAAATTCCATTAAACTTTACTTTCTTGTAGTGACTCATAAATAGTATATCCCACTGAGTACTTTCCTCATACTAACTTGAGACATTCTTTTCAAAACTCATCAACAGACTTGTCAACGGCTCTGGAATTACAATTGAGTCTGATTGGCTTAGTAATTTGGAGTGTTAGGCATCAGTAACTGCCAATTACCTAACTAAATTAAAATGCTTGAGTCTGTTGGATTTGCTCCTCCATACTAGAAAGTTTGAAGCCCCAAGAAGCCTATCGGGTTGGGCTGCCAGTCAAAACCTCTTGCTTTAGAGAAACAGGACTTAGTGATTATTTGTATAAGAATTACACTAAGTAGTAAAACAAAGTATGCATTTTTCAAAGCTGTAATTATGCTTGATTATTTTAGAAAATATAAGAAAAAACAATGAAATCTCATTGTAAATGTCTATACTATTCTGTGAACGATTTGACAGGTTTTTTCCTTATTTATTTAATGTTTTGAAATAGGACTATTATTCAAATTTTAGAATTACTCCTCCTAAAAATATTAAGATATCCCACTCCAGTTTGTGTGTGTGTGTATACTCTTAATTTTTGTACTATTAAAATATAAGATGATTTTCCTCAATAATTTTTAGTTGATAACTTTGGGATCTGTAAATTTTCTTTAATGTCTTTTGTGTCCTCAAAACATGCTCTGTTATTTGTCACTAGCTGTGGGGCTAACCAGCCTTTTGTTTTTACAGATATAAATTATTATCTGAGTGTGCTACCTTTCCTTGCTGCTGTTGATTCTGGAGTACTGGGGATATCATCAGACCAAATCACGATCTTGCCACCACCCAAGGATCAGATGAAGTTTTGCTATGATGTTTCTGGCTGTCAATCTGCATTCCCTGAAACAATGAACAGCTTAAAAACCTTTTTTCAGGTTCTTTGTTAACATCTTATATCACATCTCAAACATGCCAGCAAATGCGTTTTGTCAGTCTTTTGTGAAAGATTGTTTTTTAAGAATTGTATACATTTCTTAATATTAAAATGTTTATTGTGAGTAGATATTTTTACTCATAAGTGATGTAGAACTAGAGCACACACCAGAGAAACCCACCGTTCTCATATAGTACTAACACAAAATTCATCTGTTCTCCCTGCAAGTGAAAAATACCACAAATGGCAACCACGTGGGACATTTTAACAATAGGCACATGAGTAATTGGAATTTTAGGCCATTTGTGAAATATTATAAAAACTGTGATTATAGGATTTATTTAGATTAGCCTATCAAATTATTGAAACTGAATTAATAACCACTCATACATAAGTAGAACTAAACAGTGAAATGTTGTTCTGAAGTAATCATTTGATGGCCAAAATAGAATACATTGGTCAAGCGTAGAAGCTAAAAGTTAGTTATTTAATATATATTTATTAGTTTTTAGATGGTCAATTAATTGCTCTAGATATAATTAGCTTTTCAACTTTTTTCTCATAACTTTGAAGACTTTATGAGAATTTTAATAACAATGAGAGAAAAAATGACAATAGTTCTTTCAAGCATAAAACATGGACACTTTGCAGATACTTGAAGCTCATTTCAACTAGATGATATGCTTTACTGGAAAATACTAGATATTTCTTCCCCATGCTGTTAAGCACTTAGGTGGGTCATGTACTAACATGAGAACATTCCCAGTTCATGCTGACTTTGCTCATATCTCTGAGTCTGGTATAATTTGAGGGACAGTTGCCCACGTACCATGTTTTCCTCTATGCTTTAGTACATGAAGTTGCCTTCTAGTGACTATGATGGCCTCTTGAAGTACTTATGGGCTGCCCATACCATATCCTTGGAGTATCCAATCAGTGCCTTTGCAGACAGGTAAGAAATATTTTTGTCTCTGTTTTAGTTTGATTTTCCCATTGCTTTATTAAAAACCATGATCAAAAGCAACTGAGGAGAGAAAGTGTTTGTTTCAGCTTGTAAGGTATAGTCCATCATCAAGGGAAGCCAGGACAGGAACTCAAGCAAGGACCTAAAGATAGGAGCCAGAACAGAGACCATGGAAGAATACTGCTCAGCTGAGTCTCTTCCTTTTTGTTCCGCTAACTTTCTTGTATAGCTCAAGGATACGTGCTTAGGACTGGTACTGCCTACAGTGGGTTGGGTCCACCTGCATCAATTGACGATCTTAAAAATACTTAACAGGCCAATTTGATGGACACAATTCATGAACTGAAGTTCCTTCTTCCCACACACATCTAGGTTTGTGTCAAGTTGACTAAAACTAGCCAGCCTAATCTCATTCATTTTTTTTCCTTTTAGAACAGTCATGATTCTTAATCTTAATAATAAAGATCAAATGTAATCATTGGTGATTATGATGGTAAAGGACAAATTTAAAATTATTTTTGGGACTGTGGAGAGAAAATATCTAAGAAAAAGCTGAGAAAATAGTTCCATTGGCAAACCCTTTCCATGCAAGCATGAAAACATGAGTTTGATTCCTAGAACTTACAGAAAAGAAAGCCAATCATCATCATGGTGTGAATTTGTCATACTCACGCTAGGGAGGTAAAAGCTAGTGTATCCCTGGAACTCATTGGCCAGCCTCGCCTTCATGGTGAGTGTAAGCCAATGGGAGACCCCATTTCAAAGAAAACACAAAGATGGACCACACCTGAGGCTGTGCTCTGGCCTCCACATGCATGCACACTCCCATAAACAGGCGTGCTCATGCACACACACACAGAGGTTTGTGCACACACACACACACACACACATACACACACACGCACATGCACACACATGAAGTCTAAATAAAGGGGATTAAATTACATTGTGAATAGTGGTGGTTCAGTCGCAATATTTGTTATAGTCTACTATTCCACACCTGGAGAATTTTTACAATTGTATATAAATCAATCAATAATTAATAGAGGAGCAAAACCTTATGAATTTCATTTTATTTTCTTTGTATGGGTGTTTTACTTGGATTTATGTCGCTGTGTACGACTTACATGGCTGGCATCAATGGTGGCCAGATAAGGACATTGGAAGTCCTGGGACTGGGCAGATGGTTGTGAGCCACCAAGTGGGTTCTGGAAATCAAATCCAGTCCTCTGGGAATGAAACCTGGCTTCTCTAGGAGAGCTGCCCATGCACTTAACCACTGGTCCCTCTCTTCAGGCCCTGTAACAATACAACTCTAGACATCGGAATCATGAGTATTTGAAACATTTAAAATTTATAGTGATTATATAGAGGTATTTTTTTAGATATATTTTCTTTCTCTTGTGATTTTATGTATCCAAACTCTTTGCATTTAGAACAGGCCAATTTTAGTTAAAATTTGCTCTAACATTGAACATCATGAAGTTTTTGGTTATTAGATTATAGAACTATCAGGATCCTATATTCACTAATTATAGCAAAACATTGTTTTGATTAAAGCCACCCACTTCCTGAACTTCAGGTTTTTCCTTTGGCTGCCCCTGTACTGCTAATAAATCATTAAAGAAAATGGTTAAATGCTACAATACATTAAATAAAACAATAATTGAGTACTCCTTAATAATAAGAATAGTAAAAGAAACCATTAAATTTATCAAATTAATATTGTTTCAACTTTATCCCATTTTTTGGTACTGAATTGGGGTCATGTCTGCTCAGTTTGACACTTAGTGTCTTATAACTGGTCACTAGAAAGGAATGTTCACATTCCTTGAGTCTCTCCAGATGATCCCTGTCCCTGCAGGCTCTGCGGCCCCTACTGCCTGGGGCTTACATCTTGGATTTAAAAGATCAATTCTACTTAGGATTTTCTCATACTTGTAAAAGATATATTGATCCTACAAAAATGCTTGAGCTGCTACAATATATAAATAAATGTAAAGGAATGGAACAGAATATAAGCTGTGGGTTCACTTCCTTTGATGAGGAAACTATCTTCAGGACATATAAACCATAGCTGCAGTCGGTAAAATGAGCAAAAAGCTCTGATTCATATCTATTCCCACATCAGGTATATTAAAGGATAGCAGCTGAATCCAAGCAAGGCCTTTGTGCCCCTCCAGTCATATCTGAAGCTCTAAAATTAAGAAAACTCAGCTTGAGGTGGAAAAACAGTCTTCCTCAGAGGAGAGAACACAAACTGATAATCCAATTCCAGATGGTCATCCCTGAAAACACACAGACAAGTACCATTGAGCCGTCTGAGCAGGTTATATTTATGTGATTAAGGACTTATGTATATATATATATATATATATATATATATATACATACATACATGTGTGTACACACACATACATATGAGAGTGTAGGAAAAGAGATGATCTTGGGCGTCACAAGGAATGTGAACATTAGACTTTCTATCCACCAGTTATAAGATACTTAGTGCCAAGCTGAGCAGATAGGACCCAGACTTAGTATCAATAAAATGGAATAAAGGTCATGTTGAAATGATCCACTTGACAAACTTACGTGTGTGTGTGTGTGTGTGTGTGTGTGTGTGTGTGTGTGTAACAATTAGCAAAAAAAAAAAGGCCATGAATTTGGAAGAGTGCTAGGAGCAATATCTAGGAAGACATGAAGGGAAGACAAAGAAGGGAAATATGACACAATTATATCTCATCCTTAGAAAACTGAAGAAATAATTTTTAAAAATCAAAAACTCAGTTCTATTCAGACTATTTTGAAAATGCTATGTTAGAAACTTGAGGGACATATTTGTGTTTTTCCACAATGTCAGAATTTATTAAATAACAACAAATTTATATGCCAGGCCAATTTTGTTCCTGTAATGTACTGTGTACTACTGATGTTGCTTGATTATGGTGATAGTCATAGTCTCTTCAACTTCAATCTTACTTACCAATGTTCACTCCAAGATCATGTATTATCTTTCAGATATATGCCTATAGAGAGGCAAAAAGAGCCAGTCACTCACTGTAGTTCCTAAGGAATGCAGCGACTGAACTGCAGGTTTGCAGACGCAGAGAGATAGTTCAAAAGTGTGGGAGACTTCAGGAGAGGAGCAGGGCCTGTATGGTCACTTGAGTGGATCATTTCAAGCAGCGAGTACCTCATCGAACTGAAATCATGGACAGTCAAGAGTTTAGAGCCTGCCTGTAAATCCCATAATGCATGTGGTATCACCATCCTCAACTATGAGTTTTCCTTCTTCATATATGATCATGATATGAGGATATTTTTGTTTGGTGTGGTTAGGTTTTCTTTTTTGAACCATTTGGTGGTTTGATGTGCTCAATAAATTTATATGCCTAGTGCTTCTGATATGACTTTGAGATCCCCATGTGTCCACATATTCTTGAACTAAGTTGGTAAGTTTGTAAGTGGTGATGTTTTATGTATAAAGAGTTACCATCATTCTGAGCCTCATGATCAGTGCTGGCTGGATGTGACTGTACTCTTCACAGACAGGATGAAGATTTATTCTGCCTCAAATTTGTATCTTGAGATAATACTTCACTACACAGTCCTGGCCTGGCTGCTCTTGATGTCAACCTGTACCACAGTGTGGATTAGAAATTGTTATTCTCCTGCTTCAGCTCGGGAATAGATGAGATTACAGTCCTCTGCCACTAAGTCCTGTTATCTCCATGGTTTGCTTTAAACATTCTTATGTAGCACTATTTTATTTACAGTTTTGGGTATCAGTCTTAGAAACCTCATCATAAGAAGACATGGTTTTCTTATGTGATCCTTACACTATGTGTAACCAATTCTCGCTGGATAGAGTTGTTCAGTGCTGCTCTTTGTATAGATATTTTTGTGGTCAGAATCACTACTTACATTGTTTCTGGCTACTTAAGTCTATCAAAGTTTTCCCATGTTTCAAAGGGATTAGACAGAATTGATAGAGAAAACGAATTTATATACGCTCTGGCTAAACGGAGTGAATGTCTCCTAGTTTCTTTCACTTCTGTAGCTGTCTCGCAGCTTTGTAGAACGAATTAAGGAAAGCCAAGAAAATACACATACATCAGCTTAAGTGATAGAGACTCTTTCAGAATTACATGAAATGTCTTCCTGCCAGGAGAGTTTGTCCTGTTAGGTCAAGGTTTTATTTATAGCCTCTTCACCCAGCATGAGACTGATGGGGAAAATGTGTTTCTCTGGAGTCCATTGGTCTAGGATTCCTGTCTGAACATATTTGGCCTTGATGCATTCCGTCAGTATCTTATTCTCCCTTGGATGCATCCTCATCTGTGATTTTTATTTCTTATTATTTCTTGTCTGTAACATCGCTGCGGGTCACTGAACAACAAGCTAGAACAATTGCTAAATTTGGTGAAAGTTTCACAGATTGTGTCAATAAACGTCCTTGTAGTGAGATCTGCTTCAGATAATTCATTTGCCCTGTCTGTCAGGTGCTGGATGCTGAGCCTGTCATCTTCCCTTATGTCTCAGGACATAATTTAATCTCTGCTCCCCCTTGTGCCACAGCTTCCACTGCATTCCCCTCTTTTTCTCTTTGGTGTACTTTTCCTGTCAGGGCTCAGGTTCTTGTCAACCTAGGATGGATGTAGAGTAGGTGAAAATGTTTTAGACACTTTACATATGCATAATCTTTATTATTTCATACTTGCTGTCTGGGGACTTACTTGAATATAGGAATATGGGAAGTAATTTTTATAATCTTGATCATTTCCATATAATTTTTAACCTTTGCTCTTGACTCCTGTCCAGTAGGATTCTTTTCTGTGTAATGGTTCACTGCTTTGGTTTATTTTCTGCTTGACTCTCCGTTGGGGTATCTCTTATGTCTGGGCAGTTACCCATGGTATCTGGCTAACTTGGTTGCCTATTAAATTTAAAAACCATCCTTTATAAAACCAGAGTGCTTGTGTAGGTTGCGTACACTGAAAAGCCTCTACGTCATAGAGTATGAGGAAATCTTCAAGCTTATTGGCTTAGCAATTGTTTAATTACTGAAAGCCTGTGGCCAATACTTTATCCTTCCTCTTGAGCTCAGCTGTCCTAGAGAACAGACATTTTTCAGTCTCCAGTTCAAAAGTGAATTGAAGGCCTGGTTGCTAGAAGTCTCAAAGTCAGCTGCTACTATTTTTTTCCCATTTGAGAGGACAAAGTTACTTGTGTTTGTATTAACAAGTCAAAGGTTACCTTATGAACTGAATCAATATTCACATGTCGTATTCTATGAACTAAGGTACAATTGATATGCAATAAACTATATAGACTTAGGTATTTATTCAGTTGAATGAACGCTGGTAACTGTAGGCATGTGTCAAACCGCCACCTAAAACAAAATGTATGGCTTGTCAATCACTTTTTTTTAGAATGTTCCTTATATCTATTTCAATTTTTTCTCTCCTTAGAATAACTTTTGGCATCTAAGAAGATACTTTTAAAATTGTGTTGCAAGTTAGTATGACTGTTGAGTCAGATATAGACCTTTAAACTCATGGAGATGTTTAGATAGTAGAATGCTAAAGTCAGGTACCAAATACATATGGACTGGTCATTGGGAATGTACGTTAAGCCATATAACCCTCATAACTGTGGCCTAATTACCTCTGTTGTACTGTATTGTATTTGTTATTATAAGAGAAAGAGCCATTTGTTGGACTGAAAGGGGAAACTGTAGGGGGAAATAAGATATACCTTAAACTTAAAAGAAAAAAAAAAGGGAAGAGGATGGGGGGTTGAGGGTGGGAGGGTGGGACTGGAGGGGGAATAGGGAGGGGACTGCTATTGAGATGTAACTTGAAGAAATAAAAAAAAAGAATAACTTTTGGCACCTTTGTCTCCAAATTCAAGGTTAACAAATACTTTCAAGTATGATGAATTTCTTTCTTTTTCTGTTTATCTTATCTCTTAACAAATTAATCAATTAAATAATTAATTAGTTAGTTAATTTTTTATAAATGTATTTCATGTATCCCAGACTGGCAACTGAAAAAGACCGTGGCCCCCCGAGATTCCTGTTTTGCATCCCAATTGTGAATTGCAAGCATGTAACACTAGACCTAGTTTATATTTATTGTTACATAACCAGACTATATTATTCAAACATATTCTTACCCTATTTGTTACATGGTTTCAAGTACAGTGTGTCTAAGGAATGACATAATTGGAAAGTAAATATTAAAAATGGTGGCTAATTAGATAACATTTTATAGACTTATATTTTATTTAGCAATTCCTTCAAGACAAGCCAAATTCATGGTATTTTCAGACTTTCATTCAAAATAATGTCTGGAGTTTGTTTTTTTGGTAGAGGATGATTTCTGCCCAGTGATATTTAAATTCTGAGGAAATAAATCTTAATTGATTTATTTTGTCTATTTGTCTTATAGATATGCCTATTATTCTGACCAAGAAGCAAATTTTGAGGCAAACTGGGCTATTTTTGTAGAATACTTAGATGCTGCTCGTCTTTCTACAACCCTGAGGAAAACACATAGCTTTGAGAGGGGTCTGCCACCACGAATTCTTCGTGATGATGACACAGCCCCTTTTATTGCTGACTTCACTCCTCTGCAAAATACAGTCCTGTTGTCACTCAAAGGTCTTGGTGGTGTTCATAGATATACAGGTAAAAAATTTAAAAGAATACTGGAAAAAATCAAAACTATATACATTGGAAGACTCCATAAACTAATTTAAGTAGAGATACCATCACACCAGCATACATAAAATGTATGAGTTCCTATGGATATATATTTTATTTCCTTAGCAGTAATTACTCTTGATTGATGGTAAAACCACTTATCAACCACATATTTTTTAAATTTATGACCTGTCCCTTCATTTGGATGCCACACAAACCTTGACATCTGTAATATGAAGTGAAATTTGTAACATAAACCCACATGATCACATGCAGTTATTAGTTCACCCATGAGAATTTTTGATTTTTTTTAACCCTTCTATTTTACTCTTAAGTCTGAAGAGGACACATGAATTTCAAAAGAAAATTTGTAATCATTAATGAAGTCACTGTTTACCTGACTCATCGGATGCTTTAATTCCAACACTACTAGTCAAGGAAGAAGTCCTTTGCTCCATAATGTCAAAAGCAGAGTGAGAAACAGGCTTCATTAAGTCTTTGAAAATTACCATGATTCCTCCTTTGACATTTGTGTCCTGGGCCCTTGAGATAAATATATGTGCTATTACTATTTTGTAAAGGGCAATTAAAATTTTTGAGTCTCTAAATTAAAAATGAAACAAATTAGATATGTGTGAATTATGTTCAAATTTGTGGAAAACTTTAGCATTAGAATATCAGATCCACAAAATGCATTAGTGGCTCAGAGCAACTGATGTCTCTTCTCACATCATCCTTGGTTGTAGTGTAGTAATAGTGTCAGTCACAGGCAGCTTTCCCTCACACAATGAACAGTAGACCAACCTTCAGTTGGTGGATAATATTTAGGAGATGTATATTAGAATTAACTCATTTTATTATATACGGGAAACATTTTACTTAATAAATTTAGTATGATTATGGAAATTGTTGTTATAAGCTATGACTGATAACACAAGATCAGTTCATGTATGCTGTTCTTCAGTGTTTATGATTCCACCACTTAGAAAGCCTGACACCAAACTCTCAGGTCAGGTATTACATAATGATGATCCTATCAGTGAATCAAATTATCTTTGTGAACTGATAACTTTAATGTTAATTGATAGAAAGCAAATGTAATAAATTTGGATAATGGTTATTGCCTAATGGAACTAAGAAATGTCTTTAAGACTTGGCATGCACTCATTTCTTTTTCTTTTTTTAATCTCTTCTAGAATCATCTTCTTTGATTTCATGGAAAAGACTCATGAGTAAAATTTGTGCAAGGAACCTGTTTCTAAAAGGTTTTGAAATGATTGTGGAAAATTTTACATAAAACATAACATTTTTCATGAATAGTGGACAACTGTCATTGACCTCAAGCAATCAACTATAAGGAATATGATCACAATTATGTAGGATTATAATTTGAGGTTATTTTGCCTGATGTTATTTTTCAGTATTTCTGTCCATGTATTCCTAGTATTAAATTTAAATTAATTTTTCACAGTGACTATTGAATTTTAAATTCTTCAGTACTTAATCTTAAGATATAGAAATACTGTCAATGCAACTAAATCACAAAGAAATTTTTAAACTGACATTAAATTTTTATGGCTATAGTGATGGTACTTTATGTAATGTAGTTTTTTATGAAATGTAGATCAATATATCCTACTATGTTGAATTAAAATTGAGGACATTTTTAAATCAAATACGGAACTTCAACTTAAATATTTGAAAATCATAAAACTTAATTGCAAATAGAATATACAGACTTATCAGGTATGATTTATGATATGCTTCTTAGTATCAGTGGTTTATATTAGTTGCTATTCTCCTTAAAGTAACAAAGTACATGGCAGAAGCTTTATAAGAGAGAAGGGATTTCTTTTGGTTCACACTTTCAGAGAGCATAATCCAGCAGGATTGTCAACTTTAAGTTCCCATCATAGACCCACATTTGCAAAAAATCCTTCATGGTCAAATTTCTCATCATTGTAATGTTTTAAGAGAGAGAATCAATTGGACAGACCTGATAATTTCCAAAGGGCTCCTCTCTCACTGTTTCAGAACTCCCCAAACTCCACACATAAACCAGAGCTAATGGTTGACAAACTGAGTCATGTTTCTCCCAGGAGCAACTCTACCTCTCGTCCCAGTGTTCTATATTAGTTGCTCTTGAATCTCGGTCTCCATGTTCTATATATGTTGCTCTTGATTCTCCATATCCCCTCTCTTTTTTCAATATTTTCTGTTCTTTGAACAGAAGAAAGACATTTGTAAGGCATCCTCCTTCCTGCTTCTCCTGGCGGAAATAGCAAGAGTCTCTGTGTGTGCCCAGAGTTCCTGTTCTGATCTCAGGAAGTCCCACCTTCCTATACTCTTTCTGCCCAGCTAATTGCCATAAGCAACTTTTATTAACCAATCAAGAGAATGCCTCAGAAGGGCGGTAACCAGATCTCAGCATTGAATTCAATGTATCAAAAACAATATCAGACCTTCCCTCAACACAGGGCATCTCAAGTCACAGGAAAGGATATCTGAAGACTCTCATACAGAGTTAAGAACAGGAACCAAGGAATATAAGACACAAACAGAACAAGGCTATACCTAAATAATATCTGTCTCTAGTGACTCAACTGAGCCACCTGGGCCATATGAGTTCAAAATAGGGTGACCTTGTGTTCAAATGCACAAGCCTATGGAGGAAATTTCAGATTCAAATTATGAGAAAAACACAAGAATGAATGCAGAAAACTACTGATTCTGTCAATAATAACATACCAGCATGGTATCCAGGGTGTAGAAACAAACTCCTATCTGGGGAGGATGTGTCAGCTGCAAATCAAACATGTAGATTCTCTCTGTTGTTTCACATGCCTGTCTCTTTCTCATGAATTCTCGCCATGCCTCTGACCTCCTTTAAGATTGAATAAGTCCTTTCCCTCCACCAACTCCTGACATTTTCACACTTCAAGCAGCAGGTAGCATGGACATTTGAATTTGATGCAAATTTTGGTGATCCAGCACAGGATATAAAGGTGTTTCCCTGTGGCATGACAGCAAGGCTCTCTTTTATCTCTCTTTTATTCCCCATGGAGGAGCCATGATCACTTAGGAAAAGGAGACACAACTGCCTGTCACAAGCCCAACCAGTAGTCAGGACTCTAGGGAAGGGGTTCTCAGAGGCTCCTGAGCACTCTTCTGTTTTAAACTTGAGGATCCTCGGGCCTTTCCATCTTACATTACAAGCTAAGTGAAGTGTGAGTGAAAGGAATAGTATTTGGTTTTCTGTGGTGCTGAGTACCTCCACTCACGTAAAACTAAGGAAGTTCTATTTGTCCTATAATCTCTACCATTTTGGTTTCTGAGCAATTTCTTACATCTGGAGGAGGTTTGAGGTCTTTTGTTTGCTTGTTTGTTGTTTTTTGTTTTGTTGTTGTTCTTCTTCTTACAGTTGATGTGGCATAATATTTAGAAGACTAATAAAATTATCCAGCATTTTCCTGTCTGGTAAAATATCCTTTGGTAATGTCTAGTAGGGGAAGCTGGGATGGTCAAACCAACAGAAACCCACAGAACAGAGATAATTTATTAATTTTATTAAGTTTAGAGAAAAGGAATAAATGTAGTAACTTTGTAATGGTAATGATATTAGATGGTATATAAAGCTGTAACACAGGTTGATTTTAGCCTGAACCTCAGGAAACCAACACTAGTACCAAAACTATGTTGGGGTAATTATAAAAGAGCTTAGAACACAGGTTGTTCTAGGTCTGGGATGGGAGACAAGCTAGAGAAGTGCTTGGCTGTTTGTATCATCCATTAGTAACATTCCAGTTTATACACAAAACAATTGACAGGACTGGAGAGATGGCTCAGTGGTTAAGAGTATTTGTTACTTTTTTGAAAGACTTGAGTTCAATTCCCAGCACCTTTTGAAAATCTGGCTGCTGTCATAACAGGGATCAAAGTTGACATCCTTTCACCAAAGGAACTTGAAATAGCTCTACCTCAAGACCCAGCCATACCACTTCTGAGTATACATCCAAAAGATTTCTCACCAAACCACAAGGACGTTTTCTCATCTAAGTTCATAGCAGCCTTATTTGTAATAGCTAGAAACTGGAGACAACCCAGATGTCCCTCAACTGAGAAATGGATAAAAAACAAACAAACAAACAAAAACTGTGGTATATCTACACAATGGAATACTACTCAGTCATCAGAAACAATGAAATCATGCAATTTGCAGCCAAATGGATGGAACTAGAGAAGCTCATCCTGAGTGAGCTAACCCAGACTCAGAAGGATGCACATGGTATCTATTCACTTATAATCGGATTTTAGCCATATAGTACAGGATATCTATACTACAATCAATGCACCAAGGGGAACAGGAACACAGACTTTTTTACCTGTCCATGAGACACTTTGCCCTAGTGGTGCTGCCTTGTAGGCCCCCAGTGTATGAGGAGGCTCTTGGGCCTCATAAGACTGATGTACTGGGGCAGGAGACTAATATGTAGGGACACTCCAGTCTGGAGGAGTGGGTTGGAAGGGAGAGGGGGTAGAGAATGGGAGGGTGGTACTGGGAGGGGTGGAAAGAGGGTACTATGATGGAGATGTAACCTGAAGTAGTAAACAAACATTAAAAAAGAAAGAAAGATTCATTCCAGGGTCAATAGAGATTGCACCAAGATGGATTTAGGGTGAAATATTAGTTAGTCATGCCAGCCTGTAACAGTGAGGAAGCTGAGATAGGAGATCCAACAGCATCCTCCTGTTACTCTTTGTATTATTACAAGTACAAGAAGTTCTTGGTCTATCAATACAGTAACTAAGTAGTAGATTAAAATGGGACCACCGAGAATTTTATTACAATTAGACAAAACTAGAATACATTCCATCATTGAAGGAGAGGTCTAATCCAATAAGGGGCGATGGTGAGGGAACTGAGGTTTGTTATTTTTCAATACTCCTCTATGTATATTTGTTAAGTGGCTGGGATGTTCATTAGTTAACATGACCTTTTTAATAAAAATAATTTAAAAATGAAGTATAGTGACTACAACTTTGACCCACTACAACCTGCGAACATATTTATAGATTTAAAACTATTATAATAGTAAAAATTTGGGGCACAAGATATTAACTGGAATGATCCTCTTTAATTGAGTACCATTCATTAGAAAAAAAGAAACATATTCATGTGTGACAATAATTGGATCATCATTTTATGATATTGTTTTAAATGCTTAAACATCAAATAAAGATGGACAAACTTTAAAAAGGAAAAGCTAACTCACAGAAGTGAATCATAAAATAGCTTTAAATATAGCAAATTTATCTAAGACGTATCAAAACCCTGATCTTATTGAAATAATATTCTGCCTATCTTGCTCCATGTGAGGAACAGCTTGCCTTTGTTAAGCCTGTCAAAATATGGTCAGAAAGAGATTTTATTCTCCTCCTGGAAGATAACTGTGGCCCAAAATAGAAAAGAAACAGAACCAAATAAATATTTAGATAAAATGTAAACATGTTTTTACATGTTTATAAAATATTTCACATGCTTATAACTTAGAAATAAAGCAGATTAAAAGGATATGTAATTTGTCTTTACCTTATTCTTGAATAATAGAGGCTGAACAGTAAAATGGTGCTACTATAAGAGACAATCATGTTTCTTGTTTTCAGTCTAACACGTAATCTTAATTTCTTTAGTTACTATTGCTTTTGCTTTACATTTGACATTTTCCAGTCTGAGCCAATTCCTATGGGAAAAAAAAAAAAAACAGGATTGAATTTAACAATGAGATTTGGTATCCTTAGGCTAATAAGTGTTAGGTAGCTAGATAAGTATAACCAGGTTTGTGTGTCTTTGGAAATAGATCTCTCTCACAAGACCAGAAGCTAGTAGAACCTTGAACTGAAGTTTTAAGACTCTGACTGATGACTGAAAATGGGATCTGAGTCCTATCTTTTTTTCCAGGGTGAAAGTATGACATTCTAATCTGTCTGAAGGTCATGATGTCTTTATATTGCTACAGGCTTTTTCTTTTTTATAATTGACTTTTATTTACTAATTCAAGTTACATCTCTATCACAACCTCCACCCTCCTCCACCCTACAGTCTCATCCTCCTATCATCTACTCCTTTGCCCACATATCCTTCTTGTCTGGTGAGGGGGGCCCACATATCAACCACCCTCAGTTCATCAGTCACATGAGGTCTAAGAGCTTCCTCTTGCTCTGGAGCCCAACATGGCAGCTCAGCTAGGTAAAGTGTTCCACTAACAGGCAACAACGTCCATGACTGAGGGCACCCGCACCCCACCCCCACTTGTTAGAAGATCTGTATGAAGACTAAGTTGCCTATCTGTATTTGATAGTTGGGGTCTAGGTCCAGCCTAATCTTCTTCCTTCTTTTTTTAGTTAGTTTTTCAGTCTCTGTAAGCATCTAGGCGCCTAGCCTGGTTGGTTCTGTTGATCCTCATGTGTTGTTCTTGGCCTCTCTGGGTCTCTCTATTCCTCCTCTCTCTCTTATATAGGACTCCCAGAGCTCCAACTAATGTTTGACTGTGTGTCTCAGAATCTGTTTTGATCTGTTGCTGGGTGGAATTTCTCACAGGATAGTTATGCTACGTTTCTGTTCCTTTGGGTCTGTGTGTTGTAGGATAGTTATCCTGAACTATATGACTAACATCCACTTATAAGTGAATATAAGCCATGTATATCTTTTGGGGTCTGGGTTAGCTGACTCAGGATGAACTTTTCTAGTTTCATCCATTTGGTTGAAAATTGCATTATTTCCTTGTTTATGATAGCTGAGTAGTATTCCATTGTGTAAATTATAAATGTACCACAGATTTTTTTAAAACTATTCTTCAGTTGAAGGGCATCTGGCTTGTTTCCAGTTTCTAGCTATTACATATAAAGCTGCTAGGAGCACAGTTGATCCGATGTCCTTGTGGCTTGTTGAAGACTCTTTTGTATATATGCCCAGGAGTTGTATGGCTGGGACTTGAGGTAGAAATTTCCCAGTTTTCTAAGATAAGATTTCCAAAGTGGCTGTACAAGTTTGCACTCCCACTAGCAATGGAAGAGCATTCCCCTTTCTCCACATACTCGCCAGCATGTGCTGTCACTTGAGATTTTGATCTTAGCCATTCTAATGGAAGTGAGATGGAATCTCAGAGTCATTTTGAGTTGCATTTCTCTGATGACTAAGGATGTTGAACATTTCAAGTGTCTCTCAGCCTATAGAGATTCCTTTTTGTGAATTTTTTGTTAGATTTTTTCCTAATCTGTGAGCTGCCATTTTTTTCTAATAACAGTGTCCCTTTTGTTACAAAAGATGTACAGTTTCATGAGGTTCCATTTATTGATTGTTAGTCTTAAAGCCTGAGCTATTATTATTATTCTGTTCAGGAAGTTGTCTCCTGTGCTAATGAGTTCGAGGCTTTTCCCCACTGTCTCTTTTTTTAGATTTAGTGTGTCTGGATTTATGTTTAGGCCTTTAAACTACTTCAACTTAAGTTTTGTACAGGGTGATGAATAGGGATTATTTGCATTCTTCTACATGTTGACATCCAGGTAGACCAGCACCATTTGTTGAAGATGCTTTTCTTTTTCAATTGAATGGTTTTGGCTTCTTTGTCAAAAATTAAGTGACCAGTGACCATAGGTGTGTGGGGTTATTTCTGGGTCTTTGATTCATTCCATTGATCAACTGGTCTGTTTCTATAACAATACCATTCTGTTTTTGTTACTATTGCTCTGTAGTACAGCTTGAAATCTGGGATGGTGATACCTCCAGATGTTCTTTTACTGTACAAGATAGATTTAAGTATTCTGGGGTTTTTTTTCCACATGAAGTTGAGAATTGTTCTTTCAAGGTCTGTAAACAATTGTATTGGTATTTTGATAGGAATTGCATTGAATCTGTATATTGCTTTTGGCAGGATGACCATTTTTATTATGTTGATCCTACCTATCCATGAGCATGGTAGATCTTTCCATCTTCTAAAGGCCTCTTCAATTTCTTTCTTAGGGGACTTGAAGTTCTTGTTGTGCAGGTCTTTTACTTGCTTGGTTAGAGTTACCCCAGGTATTTTATATTATTTGGGGCTATTTTAAAGGTTGTAGTTTTCCTAATTTCTTTCTTGACCCATTTATCTTTTGTGTAAAGAAGGGCTATTGATTTCTTTTTTTTTTTTTTTTTGAGTTAATTTTGTATCCAGCCACAATGTTGAAAGTGTTTATCAACTATAGAAGTTCTTTGGTGGAATTTTTGGGGTTACTTATTTCTACTATCATATCATCTGCAAATAGGGATATTTTGACTTCTTCCTTCCCAATTTGTATCCCCTTGATCTCCTTTAGATGACTTATTGTTCTAGCTAGAACTTGAAGTATTATGTGGAAGAGATATGGAGAGAGTGGGTAGCTGTGCCATGTCCCTGATTTAGAAGAAATGTTTTGAGTTTCTCTCCATTTAATTTGATGTCAGCTACCAACTTGTTGTACATTGACTTTATTATGTTTAGGTATGGTCTTTGTATGCCAGATTTCTCTAAGACTTTTAACATGAGGAGGTATTGGATTTTGTCAAATGCTTTTTCAGCATCTAGTGAGATGATCGTGTTTTTTTTTTCTTTCAGCTTGTTTATATGCTGTATTATGTTGATGGATTTTCGTATATTAAATCATCCCTGCATCTGTGGGATGAAACCTACTTGATCATGGTGTAGGACACTTTTGATGTGTTCTTGGATTTGGTTTGCAAGTATTTTATTATTTCTGCATCCATGTTCATGAAGGAAACTAGTCTGAAATTTTCTTTCTTTGTTGGGTCTTTGTGTGGTTTAGGTATCAGGGTGACTGAGGTTTCATACTATGAGTTTGGCAGTGTTCCTTCTGTTTCTATTTTGTGGAAGAATTTGAAGAGTATTGGTATTAGCTCTTCTTTGAAGGTCTGGTAGAATTCTGTGCTGAAACCATCTGTTTCTGGTCGCTTTTTTTTGGGGGGGGGACTTTTCATGACTGCTTCTATTTCCTCAGGGTTTATAGGGCTGTTTAACTTGTTTACTTGGTCTTGATTTAACCTTGGTACATGGAATCTATCAAGAAAATTGTCAATTTCATGTAGATGTTCCAATTTTGTGGAGTACAGGCTTTTGAATAAGATCTAATGATTCATCAGATTTCCTTGGGGTCTGTTGTTATTTCCCCCTTTTCATTTCTGATTTTGTTGATTTGGGTACTTTCTGCCTTTTAGTTAGTTTGGCCAATGTTTGTTCATTTTGTTGATTTTCTCAAAGAACCAAGTTTTGGTTTCGCCGGTTCTTTGTATTGTTCTCTTTGTTTCTAAGTTGTTGATTTCAGCCCTGAGTTTGATGATTTCCTGCTATCTGCTCATCTTGGGAGTGTTTGTTTCTTTTTTCTTTTTTTTCCAAGAGCTTTCACTTGTGCTGTGAAATTACTAATATGCACTGTCTCCAATTTCTTTTTGCAGGCAATTAATCCTATGAACTGTTATTGCACCACTTTCATTGTGTCCCATAAGTTTGGGTATGTTCTTCATTTTCATTGAATTTTAGGAAGTTTTTAATTCCCTTCTTTATTTGTACCCTGACCCAGTGGTCACTGAGTAGAGAGTTGTTCAACTTCCAGGAATGTGTAGGCTTTCTGTTATTTCTGTTGTTCTTGAAGTCAGACTTTAAACCATGGTGATCCAATAAAATATAAGAGATTATTTCAATTTTCTTGTATCCGTTGAGGCTTGCTTTGTGATCAACTACGTGGTCATTCTTGGAGAAGGTTCCATGAGGTGCTCAGAAGAAGGTATATTATTTTGTGTTTGTATGAAGCATTCTGTAGATATCTGTTAGGTCCATTTGTTCCATGACCTCTGCTAGTTTCATTATTTCTCTGTTTGGTTTCTGTTTCGATGACCTGTCCTTTAGTGTGAGTGGGGTACTGAAATCTCCCACTATTAATGTGTAGGGATCAATATGTGTTTTAAGCTTTAGTAATGTTTCTTTTGGAAATGTGTGTGGCCTTGTATTGGGGCCATAAATATTTAGTATTGAGATGTCATCTTGATGAATTTTTCCTTTGATGAGTATGTAGTGTCCTTACCTATCCTTTTTGATTAATTTTGGTTGAATGTCTATTTTATTTGATATTAGGATGCCTGTTCCAGCTTTATTCCTGGGACTGTTTGCTTGGAAAACCTTTTCCTAACCCTTCACTCTGAGATAAATGTTGTTGGCAATGTGCATTTCTTATATGGAGCAAAATGGTGGTCTTGTTTACATATCCACTCTGTAAGCCAGTGTCTTTTTATTGGAGACTTGAGTTCATTGATGTTGAGAGATATTAATGACCATAGATTGTTATTTCCTGTTATTTTGACATAGTTGATGACAGTGTGTTTGTGTGTTTCTTTTGGTTATGCTGAAGTGGAGTTATTTGTTTCCTGTGGTTTTTTGGGGTATAGTTATCTTCTCTGGTTTGGAATTTATCTTCTGGGATCTTATGTAGAGCTGGATTTGTGGATAGATATTGTATAAATTTGTTTTTTTTTTTGTTTTTTTTTGTGTGGAGTATCTTGCTTTCTCCATCTGTGGTGATTGAAACTTTGCTGGGTATAGTAGTCTGGGATGACATTGGTGGTATCTTAGTGCCTGCAAGACATCTACCCAGGCCATTCTGGCTTTCAGAGTTTCAGAAGAGAAGTCAGGTGTGATTCTGATGGATCTGCCTTCATATGTTATTTGACCTTTTTCTCTTGCAGCTTTTAATATTATTTCTTTGCTCTGTACATCTAGTGTTGCAATTATTATGTGGCAGGAAGACTTTCTTTTCTGGTGTAATCTATTTGATTTCCTGTAAGCCTCCTGAATGTTTATGGACATTTGTTTCTTTAGGTTTCAGATATTTTCTTCTATGATTTTGTTGAAAATGTTTACTGGCCCTTAGAATTGGGAGTCTTTTCTTTCTTCTATTCCTATTATTCATAGGTTCCATCTTTTCATTGAGTCTTTAATTTTTTGGATGTTTTGAGTGAGAAATTTTTTATTTTTCTCATTTTCTTTGGCTGATGAATGAATTTCTTTGACTCAATCTTCCACACCTGAGACCCTGTCTTCCATCCATTGTACCTATTGGTGATGCTTGTGTCTGCAGTTCTGGTTCTTTTTCCTAGGTTTTCTGTCTCCCAGATTGTCTCTCCTTGTGTTTTCTTTATTGCTGCCATTTCCATTTTCAGGTCTTGTATCAATTTATTCATTTTCTTTTCCAGCTTGATTGTTTTTGCCTGAATTTCTTTAATGCCTTTGTCCTTTTCCTTCTCCTGTTTGTTTGTCTGTTCCTGGATGTCTTTAATAGATTTCTCCATTACTTTCATCTGTTGGGTTGTAATCTCCTTAAATTCCTCAAGGCATTTATTTTATTAAGGCCTCAATCATTTCACAAGTAGAGATTTGTCATCATTTTCTTGTGTTTCTTTCTGCTGTGTTAAGATGGTCAAGGCTTGTTTTACTAGGATAGTTGGGTTCTGGTGGTACCATATTGCCCTGTACTTTGTTGATTGTGTCCTTTCATTGACCATTAGCCATTTGTTTCTCTCTGTCATTGGTTGGTTGCTGCTGGTGCCCACTGGATTTGGTGCTCAGGAAAGAGACCTGGTTTGGAGGCTGGTTGTTCCTGGATGAACCTGTGTGATACTGAGATCTAGAGGGTCACTTTGGGGAGGTTAGTAGGACTTCAGACCAAAGGCTGTAGTCAGAGACAACCTCACAGAGAAGTGGGAAGTGCCTGGAGGCCAAATTCAGGGTCCTGCTTCCCTGAAACTCCAGGGGATGACTCCTCAGTGTCTCTCTGTCAAAGGCTCTGCTAGAGATATGGGAGCTGTCTAGAGGCCACAGGCCAGTGCAAGTGTCCCTGGGCCTCAGAGCAGGATCCCTCAGAGAAGCTTTCTCTGGATGGAGGAATAACCTGGATGCCTGAAGTTGAGGCGGCAGAGTATCCCTAGGGCTCAGTGGATGTCCTCTAGGAGAAGCTCTCTCAGAGATGCTCATGGTGGCTGGGGAACCTGGGCGAGAATCCCTAGAATTCAGAGGACGACTGCTATGAGAAGCTCTCCTGGGGTGCAGAGTCACCTGGTGGCCTGAAGCCTGGCTGAGTCTCTGGTGGTAGGTAGTTGACCCAGGTTGGTTGCTGGAGGCACCTGGTGGCCAGAGGCTGCAGGGATCATCTCTGTGGCTCAGAGGAATGCTTGTCCAGTGAACTTTCTCTGGGTGTTCAGAAGGATCTGAGAGCCAGAAGCCTGACTGTATCTGGTGCTCAGTGGTTGACTGGGCACTGGAAGTGACTGGCAGCCAGAAGTGGGGCGTGGGGAGGAACATATCTGTGGGTGGGAGGGAGATGTCCCCAGGGGAAGTAGAGTAGCCAGGAGGCACCTGGAGGCTGGAAACCTGTCTTAATATCTCTGGTACTAGATAGAAATTTACCTGGGTCACTGGAAGCATCTGGAGGCCAGAGGCCAGGGGTGCGTCCCTGTGGCTGGGAGGGAGACCTTTCCCAGGGGTGGCAGGATGACTCAGAATCACCTGGAGACCAGAAGCCTGTCTGTGTTTTCTGGTGCTGGGCCATTGACCTGGGTGGCTGGAAGTGCTTAGCGGCCAGAGGCCTAGGGACCACCTCTATGACCGGAAATGAGACCTCATGGAGGAGCTCTCTTGGTGGAACTCTCTCAGTGGTGGCAGAAGCCCCTGGAGGACAGAGGCCTGACTGGATGTCTCTGTCTGAAGCTAGGCTATAATGTCCAGATTACAAAGCACCAAAGAAACCAGGAGTTGTGCCCTATGCAAGCACAATAGGATCTTTATTTACAAGTCCTGGGGCCAGGACCAAACTCGATTTCCACACAGTGAGTCAGAGAAAGGCCCTGAACCCTGAGAATGAGGGGATAATAGAGACTAGGGGGCAGGTGGGAAGGCTTTCAAGCTTTGGTGTTATGTGACTGGCAGAGCATAGCTGACTTTAGATAGAATGATCTGAGCCAGGTGCCCAGACCATAAACATCCAGAGATGCCTAAAACATAGCTGGGAACTCCTGATAAGTCCATTCCTCAGAGTGGAGGGGGGGTACCCTTAGCTTAACGGTTGTACAATTGATAGCCCATAAAACCATCAAGCAACCCTTGTTAGACAGTCCTTCCGACCAAGGGGACAAGGGTTATTTCTCTCTGCAAGGACAATTTCCAGACTAACTATTGTCATAAGGATAGAATGCACAAACAGTGAGGTATTCTCCTTTGAAGGACCCTGTTACCTGTAGCTCATATAGATGGGTTTTTTTTTTTGTTTTGTTTTGTTTTGTTTTGTTTTTTGTTTTCAGGCTGTAGTGGCTAAGAGCTAAGTAAAGGCAAAATGGGGCTTCTTCTAAAGCTAAAATGGGGGCTTTTTCTTATCATTTTCAAGACGGTTGACCCTGGTTGCTGAAGGTACCCAGGAGCCAGAGGCCAGGCAGAGTGTCTCTGTGGCCGGGAAGGACACCCCTCTTGGGAAAGCTGTGGGTTTGGCGTGGTTAAATAACATTTATTTAGTTGGTCATCATCTAACTTTGCTCCTTCTTGAATGCCACTTTGATGTCCATGATAGCACTACCATAGGGTGTTAGACATGAAGAGAGCGAATGAGAAGAGTTAACTATAGTTATCTGCTTCCAAAATGCAACTTGAGATACATGACTATCAAAATGCAGCATATTCTGGAACAAATGGTGTAACTAATGGCTGACGATACCCTTTATGGAATGGAATTTGAAAGGTCAGTGGTTATAGTGGTTAATATATGAATGTAAATAGCAGGCGACACCCATGTCCAAACAATATGTACAAGAACTTTCATTTATTGCAGAGGAGATTCTGTTTTACAACCTGAAGAAAATCAGTTTAAAGCAAAAAAGGTGAAAGAGATATGTAATACCTGAGGTTTAGAAAATAGCAAGAAAATCATTTTATCTTAATAGGATTCTGAGTACATGCCGTGAAGGGTCCTCTCTTCAACTTCTCACAGGAAGGCTGAGAGAAAGCACCATTTTCCCTCTCTTCTTTCATCTCCTTCTACCAGGCAGTCCACATTTTCTGGCACAATGTAGTGATAAGATGGCCAGTCACACTCCTTGCAGTGGAAAGCTAAGTGCTCAGTGTGTCCTGTACATATATAAACAGCAGGTGCCTTCCATGATAAGATCACACGTCCATAGTTCATTCAGAAGTTAACTTCTTAATCACTCAGGTAGGGATTTGCTTCTGCCCAAAGTATTAAGAACTTAGAGAAGGGCACAGTGGGTTCTTTTGTTATAAGTTTAGAGACAAATTTTGTTGCATACTTTACATATTCTTTAACCACACCCAATGAATTTATAAATCAATCCTGAGATAGACTATTTAAACGATAGTCTAAAAGATTTCTTGAGAGGAATGCATAAAGAAATTATGGAGATGAAATATTTGAGAATGAAAAGTTATAGAACCTTAGAGATAAGCAACTTTGGGATCATTTGCTTCTGCAGTGCAATAAATTGTTACAATCTTCTAAAATTTGAAAATTATGTGTGCCATCTTTGTCTATGGAATTATACTCAAACTAAACAATTTTCAGTGAGGCTTTAAAACAAAATCTGAGTCCACGAAAGGAATTGAGTTGAGTAGAAAAGAAGAAAAGGTAGTGAAACAAACTCTTACATAGGGAGGGTTAGGCAGCTAAGAGATATGGAACAGTGTAGCCATAAGGGAGTAGTCATCATTCTTTTGTAGTCTTTGTGCATATGTGTATGTGGTATATGTATGTTTTTGTTACGTGTTTCTATGTGAGTAGGTATGTATGTGCACAGGTGAACATGCATATGTGTGTGCATGCATGTGGAGGCCAGGACAAATCGGTGTCATTCTTCAGAAGCAGTGTAGATCCATTCTGTGTTTTAAAAAAGGGTCCTAAAGCTCACTGGTTAGGGTAGATTGGATAGCTAGCCAGCACAAAGAACTTGCCTGTATCTGTCTCCCTTGTATTGGGATTACAGGTGCTTGTCATAGCTTTTTTTTTTTTTTTTTTTTTTTTTGATTTTTCGAGACAGGGTTTCTCTGTGTAACAGCCTGACTGTCCTGGACTCACTTTGTAGACCAGGCTGGCCTTGAACTCACAGAGATCCACCTGCCTCTGCCTCCCGAGTGCTGGGATTAAAGGTGTGCGCCACCACTGCCCAGCGCTTGTCATAGCTTATGTGGTGGTGTGTTACTTTTGATGAGCACAGTAGGGATTGGAACCAGGTCTTTGTTCTTTCTTTCCAGTAAGGATTTTACTGATTGGACTCTTTCCCAGAACCTGGTATAGATTTTTTTTAACAGATCAAATCTATGGGTTAAAAAATTAATTTGCTTGATCACATAACAACTGAAAGTTTCCCAGGACAAAAAAATGGGATAGCTTTATTCAGTTGCAAAACTATTAAAGCTAGCATTTGTGTTTGATGCAAGGTAGAGACACTTCCTTCAAAATGAAGGTAGATACAAAATGAAGCTATGTTGGGAAGTACATCCAGAGAATATGGTATGGAGCTGGTTTTCAAACCCCGGAAATCTCAAAATTGGGTCTTATGTCCCATCCGGAGAATGGAAGGCATGGAGCAAGCTCTCTTCCTGCTTCTGCCTGCCTCAGGACCACGTGGACACAACACCAAAGTGGCTACCTTCTTTGTAGCACATAATCCAAACGATCCCCTAGGAGGTCACAGGTTAGCTTGGTTATGTAACCAGTCCCTGGGACACTTCCACATGTAAATATGTCATTGCCAGATTCTCAATCTCAGCTGATAGAATGCATTTACCCCCAAAAATACCTCCCCATTTCCCATAGTTCATAAACCCTCATCCATCTCAGGAAGAGGAGATATTTTGAAGAACTAAGACCATCATAATTCATAGGCTGCAACAAAGAGTTACTGATTCATAAAATAGCCTCCATCAGCACTGTTGTGATTTCACCTAAAAATCAAAAACCTTTCTCAATTTTGCTGGCACTCAATATACTGACACACTCCCCCTCAGGACACCACCCCCAATCAGCTGGCTTGATGCTGCCTGTCCTGGTGCCTAAGTGTTCCAGTGATATCCTCCAGAGAACAGGCAGATCCACAGCTGGATTCAAGCTTTTCTCTTAAGGACCTTAACCAGAGAAGAACTATAATCAACACAGATGGAACATCAAAGGTAGAATTCCTGTATTTTTCTTTCTGTAATTACCTTGTGGGACTAAGTGGAGAGCCAATGATTTTCAGCACAAATAGTTTTCAATTACCTTGACAGTTTAGCATTACTTTCTTCAGTTGGTAAGTATTTATGTATAGCACTTGATGGTACACCAAGCAATGAAAAGTGGATTGCTCTATAGGGACAAAATAGTTAGTTGGTTTGGTATTCATAGATAATCCAAACATATTTGCATATAATGATGTACATATGATGAAGGTTAACAATGTCAGAACATTCTCCATGAGTGAAGCTGTATAAGGAGAATTCTGAGAACTTGTAAGAGAACTCCAAGTAAACAAGACAAGAGTCTTGTGACTTCTGTTCTTCCATAACATGGGTTGTTCTTGGAATGAGCTTTCACACCCCTCTCAGGAGTACTAAAGAGGAGTAGGTTTGCTTCAAATCACCCATCATCTTACTTTTGTTATTCAAAGATTTTTTTACAAGCATGAGTTGCCCATGTTACTATATACAGTTTCAATTCTTTTTTTTTTTTTTTTCCAAGACAGGATTTCTCTGTGTAACAGTACTGGCAATCCTAGAACTCACTCTGTAGACCAGGCTAGCTTTGAACTCTGGCCATATCCATCTACCTATGCCTCCTAAGTACTGGAATTAAAGGCGTGTATCACCATGCCCCATCATACAGCTTGAATTCAAGTGAACTTTGTTCATATGACTTTTTATTCATAGGCAAAGGCCTAACCATCAGAATACCCTCAGAATATAAATTGTCTAATGCCTTGAATAAAGCAGATTATTGCATGAGACTTTAGTCTGCCCCATTTTTGGCTCCACTCTCCCAGGTTCATGCTGACAACTAGAGGAGTAAAAAGTAATATTACTGATAATATCTGAAATATTAAAACACCACATGCATGAGCTGGAGAGATAGCTTGGTGGTTCTTGCTGTTGCACAGGAACCAGCTTCCAAAGGCATGCTTTTATTTGTGGTTTTCTTAATGCCTCTACCTCTCTTACAACCCACTTATCCAAGGCAGGGAAGAATAAAGTTAATAGAGACAAGGTGTGTAGACTTCTTTAGCTGTAATTCCTTAGGGCAATTTTACTCTTCATCATTAGGATTCCAACAGCAGCACTATTTGCAACCAACCAACAATCCAGGAAACAGAAGCAGGATGAACCAGCAGCAGTTTGGAGGAGCATCAGGATACTAGCAGTCCAGCAACATAGGAAACAAAGGAGCAGGAACCAGCAGCAATGGTGGCATCAACTCAGGTCTTCCACCAATGGGTCTGCCCATCTGCCAGCTGCAGATATTCCCCTGTGTGGAGCCTCACCTCTGCTAGTGGCAGTGGCAGCTTGCTTGATGTCTTCTCTGGAGTCTTTCTTGCTAGGAATGTCTCAAAATGAAGAAATGAGAAATGGAGCTAAGCAAAAAGCGATCCCTCTCTGTTTTGGGGGCTCCTAATTAATCCCCTCAGAATCCACACAAGGATGTTTTCCAGTTGGCAAAATCTACATTGCCTGCATGACAAAACATCATATGCTCCCTTTATTGGTATGTTTTTTAGTAGACAAATTTCATGCCCCGCTCAGGAGTCTGTTTTTCAGTGGTGGATAAAGTATTTCCACATCCCAGATTTGGGACCAAGACAAAAACATGTTCACAGAACACAACTGTGTTTTTAAAGAAATCAAAACTTCTATTCTCGGCTTCTAAATACAAGCTTCTATTCTCAGCACTCTCATGGTGGCCCACAACCATGTGTAACTCCAGTTCCACCGATTCTGCTACTCTTTTCTGGCTTCTGCAAGTACCAGACTTCTGGTACACATAAATGCATGCACTCTGTAGTTTCTTGAATGAGCTTTCCCACATAGTCTTGAGTATTTGAATATTCATTGCCCAGTTGGTGGTGATGTTTGATGAGGCTTAGGAGTTTTATAAATAAGACACACCTTCTTCTATGGTGTGTGTCACTGGAGCTAGACTTTGAGAATTTAAAGACTTGTGCCATTTGTTTCCAGTTTTCCCTCTCTGCTTTGTACATGTGGTTAAAGATATGAGCCCTTAGCTTTCTGTTCCTGACATCATGCCTGATGCCTGCTGTCTCTCCCCTGTCATCATGGACTCTAACACTCTGAAACCATAAACCCAAATAAACTCTGTGTTCTCTAAGTTCCCTTCTCCATACTGTTTTATCATAACAGTAGAAAACTACTAATCTACAGGCAAACATACATGCACATGAAAAAAAATATCTTAAAAACACCATATGTAGAGTTGTGGGACTCAGGTGAAATTTCACTTATCATACATAGACATTTATATGAAATGAAAGTATAAGTTGGTGTTCAACCCAGAAGCACAATAAATAATATTATTTCATAGCAAACAATTTACTCAAAATATTAATGTTGCAGAGATCACACTGTGGTCTAAAAAGTAGTTAGGTGTGTTCTATGGACAGATATCATTGCAAATAAGTATTTTGTGTAAAATTAAAACAGAATTGATAAAGGCATATTGTGTGTTAGGGACACGAGGAGTTATGGAATTGTGAAAGATGGCAAATTCTCAAGGCCACAGCTTCTTGCTTCAAAATGCTAGCCTTTAAAAGCAAGCAATTCTCAAACTACTTGTGAGTACATAATTGAAATTGAACCAGCAGAGAAGTTTAAGGCTTGAACCTGGTATGGATGAACCAAAGGTAGGGCAGCTTTTAGTTGACTCAAATCTAGGAGCTAAGCTTACAAAATAAATGGAGTTAGCTATCATCTATCTCAAATACGTATCCTGAGTTTTAGGGCTCAAAACAGAGGAAGAAAATAACTACAAGATTAAAGGCAACAGCAACAAAATATTTCTTTCTTGGTTAGCTTCAAGGGTAGAGCCTAGGAATTTGCAGGCAAGAATTTGTTTTTTGCCCATAAATCCATGACAAACTTATCTATCTTTCATCTTTGATAATCACTAAAAGGCACACAGACCTAAGGTGGCCTGGCCTTTGTTTTCATCCTGGTTCTTATGCTTTCCTTGCCTAAGACCCCCAAGTGTTGCTATAGTTCTCTTGTTACAAGAAAATGAGTTAGAATGGAACAAAATGAAGCTTCAACTCCACACAGCTCCATCACTCCCAATGCAGGGACATGTACAAGTTAATCTTTAATCATCATTCAAATAATGACTTTATCAGCAAAATATTAAACATGTGCTCAATTTTCATGTCTCAGTCAGTCTCAGGGCTGTTCCCATGTGGAGAGATCATCAAATTATGTTACCTGGCCTGTTTGATCTTCTTGGTTTCTTTCCTTCTGTCTTTAGCCAAGATCTTCAGGAGGTCTCCCCCTGTCAAATATGATTTTTATCAAATTGGGCAGAATACATAGTTTTTTGTTCCCTGTTGAGAAGAACATATTCTTCTCCATAACACTACATGTTTTCTGTCTTCCATTTTGAAATTAGGACCTTTATAAGCTGATCTAACTCACCACTCTTCTCTAAAATCCAGTGTATCTCAGCAGGTATGAACTACTTGTCTCATTTAAAAATTTTAAAATCAATGAATCATTTAACCTATTTTGGGGATTTAGTATCTTCCTCTTCTGTTTTATGACCACCTTTTAAAAATTATTGTTAGATCTTTTCATAACTGTTTGACCCATAGGATTATAATATATATCGGTAAGAGGTTTCATGTCATAATGTCTAAAAACTTGTTGTGTTCCAATGGATATACATGCTGAAGTACCATCAGTCTCAATTTGCAAAGGTACCTCCAAGACAGTCACCATCTCTAACAATGTGTCTAACCTTAAAATCATGCTCTCCCGAATTTAAGGCAAAAACCCATTGGAATTTTGAATATGAACCTATGGCACAGTACATATACTTCATTTCTTCAAACTCTGCAAAATGGAGCATGTAAGCCACTGTATTACTTTGTTCTAAGGCAACACCAAATAGCATCTGCTTCATCCATTAATTGAAATTTGACTATAAACACACAATATCTAGTTTGATCATGTTGGTATATGCCTGAAGCTTGTTTATCTAGCAACTCTGTGGGCTGCCCTTCTGTTACCTCAAGCCTTTGTGCATTTTTCTTTTCCAGAACTACCCCTTTTGGGGTTATTGTAAATTCCATATTGGATTTTTCTAAGGGTTCCCTATTTTGACTCAAAGATTCCTCCAACCTCTGTTCTGCGGCCTTTAATTTAGCATCTAACTTCTCAGGCTCTTCTTTCTCCAAGTCTGTCTTATCCTGATCTCTGCTAAAGAGCCTACATAAAACTGTTATGATCACTAAAAAACTTATTTGTATGCTAAGAAAAACAAACTCAAATGGAATCCAGAAGCACTGTGTCTCTGTGTCTTCCATCTTTTTCAATATAGAAAATAATTTTCCTCTTTAATCTCAAACCCTCTCCCTGAGGACTTTACTTTCTTAGACTCAACTTCTCTTCTATACCTTACCAGTTGAGATGCTTGAGGCTTTTCAGTCTGTCTCTTGCTCCGTTTCCAGAGACAGCTTTTCTGCCTCCCTGAAGGGATCCTCTAGCCAGGATCCCCTTCTCCAAGAACTCAGCTTCTTGCCTTGACTATGAAAGTCTGGCTTTTAGAAGTTCACTTGGGTTAAAGAGCCAGTTTTTTTGTTTTTGTTTTTCTGCAGGGCTGGAAGTCCTTGGTGCTCTGTAGGGGGTCTTCCTGTCTGAGAAACTGCCCTTGATTTGTTTTTCTCTTTCACTATATAGCACAAAGAAACTGCTCTGTTTACATTTAGATTTTACCTAAGTCCTTGCTAGAGTTGTGGTGTAATGCCCAGTTCACAAAACCATAAGACAAACCAGGAAGACTCCAAGTCGATGCAAAAGCAAAAGGATCTTTAACTGGGGATCCGAGCCATGGCAAGGTCCATCACATGTTCTCCAAGCAGGGAGTCTGTGAATGGCCAGAACCTGGAAAGTTTGCCGCTCTTAAGGGCTAGACAAGGGAGGGGGCGGGCAGTTAGGGAGGTGCATGTAACATATAGAATCACATTTGGCCTTGTAAGATGAGCTCAGAGTCCACTAGTAACCTTGTCCTCAGGAAGCAAAGAAAACTCCCAGTTAATAAAGCCCTTTTGAGAACCTTTCCTTATGGACAGGAGAGGATAAGAGACTGGGGGTTTTGTTCTTTCAGTGAAAGTTCAGCCACACTGGGTACATTATATATTAGTGTGACGTTATATAATTGTGTTAGTCTCACAGTTTACCTCTTTTTTTTTTAAACATTTTATTTATTTATTTATTATGTATACAGTATTTGCTCTACATATATGCCTGGGCAGATCTCAATGTAGATGGCTGTGAGCCACCATGTGGTTGCTGGGAATTGAACTCAGGACCTTGGGAAGAACAGCCAGTGCTCTTAACCTCTGAGCCACCTCTCCAGACCATCACAGTTTACCTCTTAACCCAGCTATCATTTAAATGATTGAGACTCTTTATATTATTTGTTAAACAGGCTTCACAATTCAAAAACTGTGCAGTTATTACTCTATTCTTAACCCACTCAACTGATCTGGCTTCCAATCAGCATAAGTCTCAGAGATACTTGGACATTGTGGACTTCCGGCTTCAGCTGAATCTCTCTCCCCTTCTCCTGCCTCTGCCTCTTCTGAATCCCTCTACTTCCTCTACTTAACTTTTCCTCCCCTCGACGGCAGGAAGTCTTCTTGCCTTATTTTCTCCCCTGCTCAGTGATTAGCAGTAAACTGCTTTAATGGCTATTGGCAGATCAGGGAACAATTGGGGAACAGTGTTTATATAACATTGAGACATGAACTCTTCAGAACAAGGACTGGAACCAAATATGAGCAGGGTTACAGAAATCAGCATTACACAGTAACCCTACACCTACCTTTGTTATGTAACTCTATAAAACCTCACAAGATGGATTTCACATTGGAACGTGAAATATGGGGTAAAATAAATCCATGTTTCTGTGCCATGGTCACTGAGAATAGCTCCAGAATAAATTACCACTTATTCCCTTTAAGATGAGAGCTATGGCGGGCTGGAGAGTTTGCTCAGTGGTTAAAAGCACTAAGGACCTGGGTTCAATTCCCAGCACCACAATTCCCGGCACTCACAACTGTTTGAGGAATAGCTGTAGCTCCAGTTCCACAGGATTTGACTCCCTCACACACACATACAAGCAGGCAGAACATCAATGTACATAAAATAAAAATAAATAAATCATTTTTAAAGAAGAGAGCCGTGAGCCTATGTAGGTAGAATTTATCCACCCACATGTTGTTTTATATATTTGAATTATAAAATCCACATAGTTGAGTAAGAACTTGGGAAGTCAAGTCACAAACCCTGACACTCTTCTTAGCTTCTGTTGCAAGGATTTGCAAGTTATGAGTGGTTCACAGATATTTTGAAATGATATTGTTGTCCGACAGATGTAGCATGAATTTAATAATGAGGCCAGTGTGAAATACAGAATCTCTCCAGGAAGTAATGACTGGATATCTTCTGCAGTTTTCTTTTACTGTTGATTTTAGTCTTGAATTTCTGCCAGTTGAAATAAGTGAGAAATATACTATGAGCTCCATAGCTTACACTTGTCAAATTAAGACATTTACTGTTAGGACCAAAGTTTATTTGACCAAACTTTAGTCAGACCTCAGAAGCCTGGGAATTTGGATAGACCCTGAATTCTGGTTCAACTTGCTGCAGGAACTGTCACATACTACCGCCTTGTGTTTGGAAACTCCTTGACTGTCACTAGGAGACCAGATTCTTTGTCTCTGGTATCAACTTAGCCAGCGCCAATCAATGTAGATAGAGTAGTGCTAACCAATGAAAACACTGTTTCTTAAAGATGTTTGCTTCTACCCTGCTAAAATGTATTTAATCTGAACTGAGAATTTGCTTGGGGTCCCCCTTCTTCCTACATTGAGAAGCTTTGAGGGTGACCCCAACATGCTGGTAAAATAAAACCTCTTTCTTTTACATTGTTCTCAATTCCTGGTGATTCCTCAGTCTCCTCAATTCAGGGGTCCATTTCTTGGACCTAACATTACAAATAAATAGAATGAAGCTAACCCATTACTATATCCTCCAAAGTAATTAAAATACTTTGGCAGTACTGACTTTGTTTTTAATTCAGTGAAACATGCAGAACACTGAGAGTTTAAGATTTAATTGATGGGTTGAAGAGACAATAGAATTTGTCAAGTGAATGATGTTCTGAGCAGGTGTATTCCAACAAGATACTCTCTGCTCTTACTGACCCAAAAACTTAGAACTCATTCTCTGTATTTTTACCTTTTCCTCTCTGGCGTAGTAAGAATCCCTTTGGTTAAAATCACTCTAACCCAGATCAAGTAGAGTACCAAAGGGAAAAAGAGATATTTATTGGATGAACACCATATCATCAAATATGATTTCATACATAGGGAAACTATTTCCTGGAAGTAGGTTTGCTATGGTCTTCAGAAATATCTGGAACATGACACCATTGGGAGATTTATCACTCTCCATTCTCTGCATTACAGACTCTTCTTTTCACTGTTGCTGATGATACTTTGCATGAAGCCCAAACTGGCCTCAGATTCATGATCCTCCTCTTCAGGCTTCACAGTTACATGAGTACTACAGATACATATTTTTCCTTACTCAAGATCAGCTTTCTGTCCTGCGCCCAACAATTGTAACTCCCATTCTGTTCCCCCTACCAGGCAGGGACTAGCTAAGTTTTCTCAAGTTCAGTTTGGAAAATATAAAGAAATAATTATTAATCACTTTATTTGTAGTTCAAACACTCATCCTGGATTTATTCAGAAAGGATGAAGTAGATATATTCCAGGGTCCTGAACTAGACCCAAGTATCTTCTGCTTAATTTACAGGGGTGTAAAATGAAGCACATGAAGGTAAGTGACTTATCCAAGGTCACTCACATAATGCAATATTGTTGAACCCACTTCTACAGATTTATAATTATTAGTCATTATTGGATTTGTCATAACGAAGAAATCATAAGGAATAAACTCAAAACAGTGAAGCAGAGGGAATACATGATACTGAATACATTCTGCCATCTACTGGTGATGTAAAGAATTTCATCTTTATGAATTTCATTCTGTTTCATATATGGGTGAGACAGTTTTATTTGTCATGATGTGATGTTTAAATATTTTTAAAGGTGTCATGAATAGTGGTCCATTTATCACCACAAAGCATATATGTCTTATGTGTCTGCTCTATTAAAGAGGCTCATAACAATTAATATTTTTAAACACAACATATTATGATGTATAATAACTTGAAACTTATGAAAATTCAAGTAGGTTTTGGTGATCCACACTTGTATTCATTGTACTTGGGTAGCTGAAGATAGAGAATCATGAGTTCAAGTTTAGCCTAGGCTACACAGAAGACACTTTATCAAAATACCAAACAAATATCCATGTAAAGAAACAGAACCCAAACCAAAATAACAACAACATCAAAATCTAGAATAAATTATCTCACAGAAAATAAGTATGTACTACTTATGTAGTCCAAAAATAAGCAGGTGGACATTAAGGTCCACACCAAGTAGTATATAGGTTTCTGAGAACTGTCCCCAGAAACTTCTGTGATACAACAGGAATCAGCATGAACACACATTTAGGGCTTAAGGTCTAGGGGAGCTGGGGCATTACATTTGGTCCTGCTTCCATAACCAAGACATGCACACTGATAAGAACTTCTCCTTCTAAGTATGATGGTGGATTGCTGGGACTGCTGTAAGTAAACCTCATTTCTAGAGGCAAATATGTGGCCTGAAGAGTGAAGTGAAGTCTAATTACATAGTAGGATTATCACAGCATTCTGAAGATGATCTTGCTCATTGCAGAGCTCTGCTCTGGAAACTACTCTAACATTTTACTGTTAAGACAGGAGGAGGGAATGGTGGCCACTGGCCAGCGAGTTTCTGCGGCTCTATATCCACATGTCCACTCTAGTCTCAACAAAAACTTTAACAGTATTTCTGCTTCTTCACTTTTTTTTTTTTTTTTTTTTTTTTTTTGGTTTTTTGAGACAGGATTTCTCTGTGTAATAGCCCTGGCTGTCCTGGACTCACTTTGTAGACCAGACTGGCCTCAAACTCACAGAGATCCACCTGCTTCTGCCTCCCAAGTGTTGGGATTAAAGACCAAGCCACCACGTCCAGGTCTTTCACCTTTCTTAAGGTGTGATTTACCATGGCACCACTATAGCATCTACCATTTGTACACAGCAGAGCACAATGTAATGTGAAAAGGCCTAATGTTTTTACCTATAAAACACTGAGCATTTGACTTTGAACATTTTTAAGACTGTATGTATTTCAACATTGTTTGACAAACCACAGCGTATATTTGGAAGTCAGTAAATGACTTGTACAGTAGATTCTCCCTACAACATGTAGGTCCTGAAAACCAAACTAAGGTCTGACCAGACTTGGCAACAAGTATAGATAGCTAAGTGCAGAGGCAGGTGGATTTCTGTGAGTTCAAGGCTAGCTTAGTCTACACACTGAGTTCCAGGATAGCCAGGGAAACTCTTTCTCAGGGGTCTGTGGATGATATCATGAAGGTACACTTTTAGTCATCATGAGAAACAGCTATAGTTTCTTTCCCATGTGATAGTTAATCTCACTTGTCAATTTGATGGGACCTAGCATCACAAGGGAGATGGGATTTTTTTTTTTTTTTTTTGGAAAGTCTGTATGAAACGGTCTGGATTAGCTTAACTGAGGTAGGAAGAATCAATTATTATGAGCGACACCTTTCCTTGCACTGGGATTATGAATTTTAATAAATAGAAGTAAGAAAGCTGAATACACATATCATCACTTTCTTCTTAATTGTGGATGCTCTGAGACCAGCTGCCTTCTCAAACTCCTGTCACTATGACTTTCCTGCTACAACTAACTGTAATCTTGGTTTGTGAGTCAAAATTAAGCCCCTCCTTCCTTCCTTCCATTTCTTTTGTCAGAGTATTTTATCAAAGCAACAACAACAAACCAAGACACCCATTCCTAGCTCCATGCTTAATCAGTATCATCAAATTGCTTTTATTTATAGAACCAACAAACCAATTTCAATTCCATCTGTCTTCCTTTTCTATTGCTGAGAAGAAACACCATGAACAAGGCAATTTATGGAAGAAAGAGTTTGTTGGAGGCTTAAAGTTGCAGATCCATATTCCATGACCTTCATGGTAGAGAGCATGGTGTCAGGCAGGCAGACACAGGAGCAGTAGCTGAGACCTTCCTTCTTCAGACAACACCATGAGTCTGAGAGAGATCTTGGAATGGTGTGGGCTTTTGGAAGCTCAAAGTCCAACCCCAGTTTACAACTTCTCCAACAAGGCTTTTATTCCTAATCCTTCCCAGCTTCAGCAACAGTGCACCAAGCATTCAAATACATGAGCCTATGCAAGCCATTCTTATTCAAACCAACATACCACCTAAGTTCTTTGAGTCACTGACTGATTGGACAGTTTTTAGACACAGTCTTGAGACTGAAAAGAACTAGAATAGCATCTGCTGCCCACTTGGGCTGGAATACAAATAAACCTGTTTGTTTTGCCTGTCAGATTGACTCAAACTCATTTCTATTAATTTGGTAGCTCCAAAATCCTACTGTACTCTATAGCAAAATAAATCCACATCTTATTTAAGTCATCATTATTTTTAAGACATGACTCAATCAAGAAGTATATATACAGATTTTGGTTATATTGGGATATTGTTATTAAAAAAAACTAAAATGTTTCAGCCATTTGATTTTACCAATGAAGACTCAGGAGTCAGATGCTGAGGCAAAAGCCTGCTAGCTCAGAAAGCACCCAGCTGATGTTCCTATTCAGCTGAAAACCCTAGTAGAAAAAGCCCAGAGCTGAAAAGCCCAGAAGAACCTAGAAGAAGAAGGCTAGAAGGAGAAAATCCTGCAGAAAACCCAAAGGAAGACCTCCCAACACATTCTCCACACAGTCTTAAGTAACCCTCAGCTCAATGTCCCTCTTTTCTGTTTAATCCCTGTCAGCTAGTCTCTTGCTCTGCCATTTGACGTAGGATTAACTTTATTTAATCCTGTGCACAGAAAGTTCTTGGATTAAAGGTGTTCTAGGGCAGATCCACATCACAAGTGTTTGTTTACAGTAAACATAGAGTAAACACCCTGGGATTGAAGGATGAACCATACCACAATTAGAAACAGGCTTTTACAGTTTCTTGGGGTTCACAACGTGATCAAATATTCTGCAAGAGGACAACATTTATTGAAACTTTTTAATTGTTTTAAAGTATTCCATTTCTATTTGGAAAGTTTTTTACTAGTGTGATATAAACAGTCATTTTGAACTCTCAGGTACATCCATTGCAACAATGATTATTGATTCCATTTGGCTTTAAACCTTAAAACTTGCATATTAGTTAGGGTTCTCTCTCTTGCTCTCTCTCTCTCTCTCTCTCTCTCTCTCTCTCTCTCTATATATATATATATATATATATATATATATCATATATGATTTACTACTACACTGGCTTACAGTTTGTGGTTCAGGTAGTCCAACAATGAATGGCTCACATTGAAAAGACTGAGAAGTCAGTGGTTGTTCAGTTCATGAGGCTGGATTCTCAGAAGTTTCAATCTGGTGCTGAAGTCTGGGATGATTCCTGGTTATCTGCTGTTTTCAGTCTACATTGGGATCCTTGAAGAAGTTGTATTTCATACCTGATACAGCAACAGGCTATCTGAACTTGACATCAGGAGTAAAGGCAAATAAGTAAAATGCAGTTTCTGACTTCCATGCCCTTTAATGTGGGCTGTCAGCAGAAGAATTTAGGGTGGGTCTTCCTGCCTCCATCTGATAAAGAAAATTCCTCACAGGAGTACCCAGAAGCTTAGATTTTAGTTGATTCCAGATGTAGCCAAGTTGCCACCCAAGATGAACCATCACAATTTGTAAGATAAAATTTATTAGAAAAGATTTCTTCTTAACTGGTCAACATATTTTACAAATTAGGCAATTTCTCTAAAGATGTTTAAGTTGCTCTGTTTTCAAAATTGCATTAGCAATAAATAAATTGTTATAAACCAATCAGCACAGAAAATAAAATGAAAATATGGATAAAAAGAAAAATTAGGATTCCATGGGCTGGTGAGTTGCCTCAGTGAGTAAAGCCACTGATCTCTTGACTGCCCAAGTTCCATTCCCAGTCACATGGTGGGGAAAAAAAAAAAAACAAGCTGACTGTGCACTGACCTCCACACACATGTTGTGGAACATATGGGTACATAGATACATAGCCACAAACAAATAAAGTCTTTAAAAGACAGAGAGAACAAAGTAAGCCTGTAATTCTGTTAGGAACAGATTCCTGAACCCAAACCTGGGACAACTGAGGAATCACCAGGAACTAGAGAGTGTTGCAAAAAGCAAGAGGATTTTATTGACCAACATACTGGGTCCAGACTCTCCATGCAAGGAGAGGGATGAGACCCAGAACAGAATTTCAGTTCAGGTTAAACAGGTTTCAGCAAGGCCAAATCAAGCATCGTCAAGCAACAGTACTTTGATTGGCTAGCATAGGTGACCTAGGAAACAATGAGAGGATTTCCAAACTCATGATCATTGGCAACCTGTGGTTTCTGTTGTTCTAGGAACCTGCCCTACCCAAGTAGGAACTTGGCCTCCTGATAGCTTCCAAACTCTGGGGGGTAGAATGTGATAGATTCTGGGACAAGTTGACCTGCAGCTCAGGGCCTACTCAAAATTCCCAGGTTTCTAAAGCCTAACTAAAGTTTGGTCAAGTGAGTTTGGTCCTAACAATTCCTAGCATTTCTTGGTTCTTTTAATGTAATTTATTAAAATCAGACACACATAATTAAACAAGCTAAATGATTAAGCTGAAGAAAACCCTGTGCCATAATCCCATTTTAGTGGCTGAAGTGAAAGGATACATATGAAGAATACAGAAAACTATCAAAATTTTGCCTTGAAGTTATGGTTATTGGTTTTTTTCATTGGATCATTGGTGTAAGTGAATGAGAAAATGAATGAGAAGGTAATGTAACCCAGTTTAAATTACCAAGCAGTTCATTACCCAGTTGTGAAACCATTTATTCTCTGTACGCTTTCCCACAGTAGCATGACCAAACAGCCTTGTTGAGGAAAATTATTAAGAAAAGATTATTGAGTTTTGAAGAATTGTAAGCCTAGAATAAAAACTTCCCTCAAAATTAACAATTATGGTTTTCTCTTTTCTTTTATCAAAGACCTTGTGCCCAGTTTCCTTGGCCACAGGGGGGCAACACCTGAATAAGTCCTCTCAATTCTTCCTGAGTTTTTGCCCTGATTTTGTAACACCCTGAGGAGAGAGGTACATGCATGGCTAAGTGAGACCACCATGATAACCACTGACATCCTGCATAGATATGTATGTGTTCCCACTCCCAGAAGTATAATTTCTACTCTGTACCAAAACAATAGAAAATAGAGAGTTTTGAAAATATTAATGAATTCCAGGAAATAAAATGGAGTTCATTATATACATACTACTGTGATAATGAGATTTTTAAATTATGGCTGTGATACACATAAGATGATGGATATATACATTTGTCAAAGATCTTTATATTAAATTTTCTTTTCATAATAATCAGAAACCCCATGCCTTGTAACAGGAGTATTCTGGATTTGGGTAAGTTTACTCTACATGTAATAAAGGGGGTGGGGGGGGGCTCTGCTATCTAGTCTTACAAAATAGAATGGTACCTAATAATGCTGCATTTAAAGGGGAATTAAGTTGTTATGCATGATTTTTAAATACCGCAGAGAATTTCTGGCTCTTTTCTCACTAGGAAAACTTGTCCATGGGAGTGAAATACAGAGAAATGCACGAAATGAGAGGGTAAATTGGTGTTCAATGGGGAAAGTAGAAGAAAATAGCATTTCTGAAAGCCAATAGTTTGTGCAAACAAATGGCAATAAAAACACACAATGAGATTAAAGGAATAGTTTGATTGTTTGAGAATATGTGCAGAAACTCTTACATAAGACTGTGGTGGGAAGATCTAAAACACATAAAGACACAATGAGGAGTTCTAAATATAATGCAGAGTCACAATGGCCTCAAAATAATTAGACCTTAGGTAGTTTTTCTAGAACTTATTGAAATTTCAGCAAACCCACTGGTTATTGTTTCTTTGTTTGTTTGTTTGTTTGTTTTGGTTGGTGGGTTGGTTTTTCTTTTGGGTTTTTTTTTGTTTTTGTTTTTGTTTTTTTGAGACAGGGTTTCTCTGTGTAACAGCCCTGACTGTCCTGGAACTCACTGTGTAGACCAGGCTGCCTGGAACTCACAGAGATCCTCCTGCCTCTGCCTCCCAAGTGCTGGGATTAAAGGTGTGTGCATCACACCTGGCAATTACAGTTTGAAATTGTCACATTGGTGCTGGGATTTGAACCCAGGTCCTTTAGAAGAACTGCTAGTGCTCTTAACCATTGAACCATCTCTTCAGCCCCAAAACCTTTGATATCTTGGGGTTTATGTGTTGAGAGCTATGGTTTTCTGTGGGGAGCCATGTGCTGTGAGCTGTGGAAAAGTGGGTGAAAGGACTGTATGTTTGTACTTTGTTTGCTTACTTGTCATTTCCTTTAAGGAGGGTAATGTTGACATATCCTTGTGGTGCCTGGTATCCTGCCAAGGGAGGTGGTCTTGAGGCACTGGGTGAGAGGGTTGTTCCTCATTGTGTGTTTCTTGTTTTCATTCTTGAGCAACTGTATAATTATTGTAAAAATAAATGGGCCTCAGTTTTTTCTGAGGTCTCTATATCTTGAATTGACTTTGTCTCTTTGTTAATCCCCACTCCCTCTCTCAAGCTTTCCAGGCTGATGTCCAGTGGGCCTGGACAGTTTTCATTAGAATATTCTAATCTTACATAGATACCAGACTCACTTCACTCTTAACTCCATTTTCCTGGATTTTCTCAGCTCCTCTCTTTCTCTCCCCTTTCCATGAATACATTGGACATTCTTGCTTCTGTTCTAATTTGAATTCTTGAAAAACAATGACTGCAGTCAACACTTCCAATGGCAGTTTTGTAACAGCAGGCTGAGAGCTCTTCTGTGCTACTCAGATGGAATTATCAGTAGGAAAGAAGGTGACTTGACATAGGCCCCCTACATATGTGTAGCTGATGGGCAGTTTGGTCTTCATGTGTGTCCCCTTGCAATTGGAGCAAGGGTGGTCTCTGACATGGACTCTGTTGCCTGATTTTAGATCCCTTTCCCCTAGCTGGACTGCCTTGTCTGCTCTCAGTGGAAGAAGACACACTTAGTCCTAATGAGACTCATGTGCCAGAGCAGATTGGTATGTGTGTGAGGGGGCACTCCCCTTCTCTGAGGAGAAGGGGACAGGGAATGGGGGAAGAGAATGAGAAGGAGGGTATGACTTGAAGGAGAAGGGAGGGTGTAGCAATTGGAATATATATATATATATATATATATATATATATATATATATATGAAAACAAGTTTCTCCCTTAAAGCTGCTGCATCTGAGGCTAAAGAGCCTGACCTTAAAATTCAGAGACTTGAGAAACAGATTACAGTGTGAGGCTCTCAATCAAGGCTGAAGGTCTATCTTTCATAAATTTGAGTTCTCTTGGCTTCCAGGCTGAGATTTCAAATCCAGGTGCTGCAAGATCCAAGTTATGAAAACATGTTGTTAGGGTCAAGGAACGGATTCCTGAATCCAAACCTGCAGCAACAAAGGAATCACCAGAATACTCAAGAACATTGCAAAATGCAAGAGGATTTTATTGACCAACATGCTGGGGTCACCCTCACAGACAATCCATGCAAGGATCCTTACTTTCTCCAATTGGTAGACAATTCTATCTTCTGTTTCTAGTTTATATTTGTCTCTGCAGATTCTCATCTGGCTGGAACTGCTGAGCCCTGGACTTTCTGAAAGCTGACCTGGACCAGTCCAGCTAATATGATTGTTTCCTGTCTTACACCTGATCAGATGCTCTGATAGATGCCCCACTGCCCAGACTTTGATTAACATTTCAGCCTTCCTGGGCCTTGATGACAATGCCCTAATGTAAGCATAAGTAGTTACAGAAGAGAATAAGCTGTTCATTGTCCCATCTAACAGGTTGAGATGCTAGTTCAAAAGAAATTTATGATTAAAACAGGTTCAAGAGAAAAGGGAGGAATCCCTTTCCCAAGGGACTAGACAGGCTCAACTGTTTCATGATTGAAGCAGTCACAAAAGAAAAGGAAGAATGTTAGGACCAAACTCACTTGACCAAACTTTAGTTAAGCATTACAAAGCCTGGGAACTTAAGTAGGTGACAAACTCCAGGTCAATTTGCCCCAGAATCTATCATGGACTACCCCCAGGGCTTGAACTCTCTAACCGTTACCAGGAAACCAAGTTCCCCACTTGGGTATGGCTGGTTTCCAGGACAACAGGGAGAACAACAGTAATCACAGGTTGCCCATGGTCATGAGTTTGAAAATCCCTCCTTGTTTCATAGGTCACCTTTGCTAGCCAATCAAAGTAATGTCGTTTGATGATGCTTGATTCTCCCTTGCTGAAATGTATCTAACCTGAACTGAAATTCTGTTCAGGGTCTCCTCCCTCTCTTTGCATGGAGAGTCTGTGAGGTTGACTCCAGCATGCTTGTCAATAAAATACTCTTGCTTTTTGCAACACTCTCAATCTCCTGGAGATTCCTTGATCGCCCCAGGTTTGGGTTCAAGAATCCTTTCCTTGACCTTAATAATATAAGACTCTAGGCTTTCAAAGCCAGAGATTGGTGCCTCTAGGCTCTCAAAGCCAGAAGCTAATTGCTTTGACCCTTGGGTGCCAGGAACTCAGCCCTTACCAGTCAGCCTTAAAGTTCCAAGCTTTGGATGTTAGCACCATCCAGGTGAAGATGTTTGAAGCTAGTCTACAGTCTCAGATCTTTCCAGCCTTTTTCCTTCTAGAGTCTTGGCTCTCCACCATCTCTCACAATCCTTCCCCTTCAGCAAGTGCAGCTCTCCTCAATCTCCTAATTTGACAGTCCTTCCACAGTCACAGTCTTCAGAGTTTCTGTTCCCAGCCATACTCTGAAACTTTTCAGTGATCCTTTAACTGCTGTAGGACAGAGTAACTGTGCCTGGAGGATGTGAAAATCCTCTGCCTTTTGGTGTAATAATATCAATCTCTTCCATCTGTGGAAAAGACAACAGGCAGCAGGAAAACCAGCCAGGGAGGCTTTATTTGGAGCCTAGTGCTGTATATAAGGGAGTTCCTGAGGTGACTCTCTATACTAGTCGTCCAGGTTCAATACATGTCTTGGGTGCCAGAGGCACTCTTCCCTGACCAAAGAGGATGGCACAGTAAGATCTGGTGCCACCACCATGGGATCATCATCTAAAATGGTTGTAAGCAGAGTGATCTAAAGCTGTAATGGGTGCAGTAGAGTATTTCACAGTTTGTTGACACTTGTGAATAAAACATAATATTCTGAAGCAACATCATAGTTGACTAGGAGGCCATATACTTGTGGAGATTTCCTAAATGAGAATGAATTCTCTTACGGCACTTGTAGCTGAACTTATGTTTTCTCCAAACGTCTTTGGTTGAGCCAGAGTTTCCCTGAAGAAATGTTCTTATTCTTTGCCCTTGGAAATTTTTGGCAGGTTCTACCCACAGGTGGTTGCTTACCTAAGTCTCTGGACTTTCACCTGACTTAACAGCCAACCAGCATTCCTCCTGTATGCTCAAAGTAACCAAGTAGGTTCATCCCAAATCAGTGACTAATATGCCTATGGGCAGAGCTAACTAGGTTCATTTTCAATATATAACAATGTTAGAAGCTGACTTATGCCTTAAATAATAGCAGGTCCTTCACTTTTCCTATTGACCAGCTTCCAGACTTGTTTCCACACCTTGATATTATATTTGTATTTCTTAGGTAAAGTGAGATTTATGTTCCTATTATCCAGACTGTTTTTCAGACCAAGAGACTACAAAGACCTTCTGAAAACCAGGTCAACTTGACTTGAAAAAAAAAATGAGTGTTTCTGAAACTGACCGACCACAATAACTTTAAAAACTTGTAACTATGTGTTAATGCCAAACACTAATTGCAATAGTCCCACTTTTGTTCAGCTTTGCTTGCTTACAAAAGCCTAGAAGGACCTATATAAGAATTCTCTGGCTACAGCTTAGATGCTGCCTTTTCTCCTACCCTCATGGCAAACAAGTTGGCCCTGCTGTAGTAAAACTTGCAACACTCCTGCCTCCAAGAGTGTTTGGATCTCAATTCTGACATGACAAAAGAGCTGCTTCAGAAGGCCAGACTTGGCAATTCATTTTAAAAACTCCTTGTTGTCTCAGGAGGTGTTTTCCCTACCTCTCCATAAGCTCTGTCTGCTTTTTTTTTCTTTTACTGTCCTTGCCCATCATTCTTTGGCATCATGAGACAACGGAGAAGGTACTGGCTGAGGGTTGTGGTAGACTTTGGTGGTCATTGGCTGTCTGAGACTGTATCATTCCAAGCTAAACCAACAAAGAACCAAGACAGGCTCTGTCACACTCAAAGACATCCACAGCAGTCCTTCTCAGGACTGAATTAAAGTTTCTGGGAATACTTATATCACACAACATGCTCAGAAGGTTAGGTGCTCCACATCTGCCTTAGGGTTTTGTTTGTTTCTTTGTTCATTTTGTTGATTTTTAAATAATGCACATGTTCAGATAGACTGTTCTTCCTTATTACAACTTGATCAATAATTCCACCACATCCCTCAATTTCTTTCAAGTGTTGACATTGTTAAAGTAGAAAGTCAAGCAGATCATGAGAGATGGTAAATAGCTCAATGAGGAAAAGGCCAAAAAACTAATCATTACAATGATAGGAGAACATGGGCGAGTTCACCATTCCTAGCCGATGCAATGCAGATTTTATCCACATCACAGGACAACAATGTATATCACAGAGCCAAATGACCTGTTTTCATAAACAAAATTACAACATGTTCATTCTTTTGTTGGTTGTTCTCTTACCTTTCCAAGAGAAGCTGTGATTGGGACATAATGGCCCTAAGTCCTTTAAACATGTTTAACCCTAGAGAACAAATTTAAGTAAATAGGTTGGAAGAATATGTAGATAGTTTCTCCCTAAGACCTTAGGGGAAAATATAGAACAGGGGATGCTTGTGAAATATGAAATTGTCCTATACATTCAGCCAAAGTCCTCTAGAGCATGAACAATGGGTGTTTCAGAAGATGGGTCAATGTTGATCTAATGGAGCAATTAATTACATTAAAATTTCAGATTTCAAATAATACATAAACAACTTCTTCCATGCTTATAAAATTAGTATATTATAAATGCATTATATATGAAGAATTAGGGAAAGAGAGACTGTTAAATTTACACAATTTAAATGTCTCTGCATTACTCTGCTGAACACTCAAAAGGGAAGGAAAAATACATCCTTCTCCACTTTAAATAAAACAAATTATAAAGTATATTGATATTTCCAATTTTGCTAATTTAATTTTTAAAAGCACTCTTATTAACCTTAAATGGGAGTTGTATTTTGCAGAAATTTATTAAATGTCTACTGATAAGTGTTGTGCAAACAGTGATATATCTGCATTAAAGACTTTTATGAAATTTTTAAATGAACTAAAATTATCAATAAGCAAGCCAGTAGTTAGGTAGAGAGGTGTTAGATACATTTAAAAAGGAAAAATACATTTGGAAACAAGTTTTTCCTGCCCAACACCACAGCCATTTTTTTTGTGTAGCAATACCTACCAAGCTGGTTTCCCTGCCCTAAATTATTTTAAAGTCAGCTATGAGGCAATAAGAGAACATACTATGGCTTGTTGGAAATATCCACAGTCAGTTGTTTACTCTGTCCTGTATTGACAATGCTGTGGAAAGTGAAAAAGAAAATCTTGTGCAAGCCTGAGACCTGTTTGACAGGTGTTTATTGAAGAATGAAGTATTCTTTGTGCTACATGAGTGTTCACATTCCTGCAAGTATATCAAATGTGTAGGAGGAGACCTTTACCTACAGTCTGAATTCTTGTGCAAGAAAAATCTCAGAGACATAATTGGTACTAGAATTATATAAAATAAATGTAAAATGATCCTAGTTATTTGTTTTTGTTGGTCTTTTTGTGGAGTTTTTGTCCCCTCAGGATTCTTCCATTCTTCCTCCCAGTCTTCTACAAGACTGCTGAAGCTCCACCTAATGTCTGGCTGGGTATCTCAGCATCTGTTTTGGTCCACTGCTGGGTGGGGCTTCTCAGACGATAGTTGTGCTGGGTTCCTGTCTGCAAGCATAGCAGGATGGTTATCCTGTACAATATGGCTAATATCCACTTATAAGTAAATACATACCATGTGTGTATCTTTCTGGTTATAGGTTACCTCACTCAGGAAGATCTTTTCTAGTTCCATTCATTTGTCTGCAACAAATCAGGGATAATTGGGGAGTATTCTTTTCATCACATGGATATGAAAGATGGTTCAATATTAATAACAATGCCTGTGGCAGGGCAGTAACCAGATCTCAGTGCACTGAAATCAGCATTTGAAAATACAGTGCACAAGACACACCTCCAACACTCTACAAAGGACATTTAATTGGGAATTTATCATGTTTATTGAACTGCAACTGCATGTATATCATTTTCTTACATCTGTCTTAGAATAAACACAAAATAGAGAGAATCATGTAAATGTGTCAATAACAAAAATAATGGTTTAATCTTCATACCCCCCAAGGATTATCCATGACTAAATTCACAGAACAAGTGTGTATACAAAACTCTGCACTTCCTGTTTAATCGGGTATATTTATCCTTCTCCAGTCTCTGAAGTGGTTGAAGACTAGGTAGTTATAGTCTCACATTTAAATTTTAAGTTGGTTAGGAATTAAAAGGATGTTCTAGGTCTAAGAAGATTATTTTAAGTTGGTAATGCAAGTTAGGATGGAAACTGAGTTAGGTATAGAACTTTGAACTCATTGAGATAGTCAACAGAATATTAATATCAGTTGTCAAATACATATGGACTTGACATTGGGAATTTATGTTGTACCCTATAATTTTCATAATTATGGCCCAATTGTTCTTATTGTTTTGTATTGCATTAACTGTTATTAGAAAAAGAGCCTGTTATTGGGCTAAAAGGGTGAGCTGTTAGGGAGAAAAAATATACATCTTAAATTCAACAACAACAACAACAAAGCAGATAGGAAGGTGAGGGGGAAGAGAGTAGGAGGGGGCAATCATCAGGGGAGGAAGGGGGCTTTGACTGAAATGTAACTTGAAGAAATAAATAAATGTTTTATATATATACATATATATATGTTAACTTAAATGGACAAAGGATTTTGCTAACAATGTGTGCTATATTAGCAGAATTAAAGTTATATTTTGCTACTGGAGTTGAAGAAAAAGGAAAGGGTCACAAAGAAAAAATATGCATGTTCTACAGAGATGACACCGAACCTAGTAACTAAACTGGTTCTACTCTGGAGTACCCAATATGAAGATGCCTATGTAAGAGAAGGCACTCAGTGGGGTGGGGAGGGTTATGTGTACCTTATGAGCTCTGTGAATCCTTTACTGTCATCAAGTGAAAGGAACAGGAACATGAACTTTGTTACCTGTTAGTGGGACACTTTGTCCTAGTGGACCTGACCTGATTTTTGGAACTGACTTTAATAGCATCTACTTTTCCAAGCTACCATGTGGGCCCCCAGTGCAAGAGGAAGCTCTTACCCCTCATATGACTGTTGAACTGAGGGGGACTGAGATGCGGAGGCACCCACACTGGAGGAGTAGGACAGATGGGAGAAGAGGTAGAGGGTCGGAGGGTAGGATCAGAAGGGGTGGAGGGAGTAGGCTGTAATGGAGATATGACTTGGAGTTATAAATAAACATAACTTTAAAAAAGAGAATTCCACCTGATCAGCTCAAAAACAAAAAACAAAAAGAAATGCATCTCAGATTCCAGTTCTCCAGATCTATAATAAGTATAGATTGTTTTACGCTTCTAACTGGTAACAGTTTGCTACAGATGCAAGAAGAAAGTAAAAAGAATAGTTAAAACATCAAAACCCAGAGAGGTTTCTTTGTGACAAAGTTGCTATAACTCATTGTGCATCATGTTTTATGGTTTTGAACTCTCGGATTAGAAAAATGATAAATTGGGCTGGAGAGATGGCTCAGCCATTAAAGGCTAGGCTCACAACCAAAATATAAGAAAAATGATAAATTGATTCTTTTTAATTTGAAAATAATGTCTTATTGGTACCTGTTCATTAAATAGGTGACTGTATACAACTATTACTGTTTTCTGTGTTGTACTAGATGTTCATTATTTTGGGGGTACTACATTAGTAGTTTTTAATAAACAACATCTGGTGGACCTGAGTTTTAATATGTTCTACTTTTCCAATAAGTATAATGAATTGTAGGAAGTAGGTTTAACCAGGTGACAACAGCTAAGAAATGACTGAACTTGGGTGAAAACTTATCTTTCCATCAAGTTATCATAATACTTGCCCATTGGGTCAACTGACATATGGTGATCACTGAGTAGAGGCTCATGAAAATTGTTCAAACATTTTCCTTGGAACAGTTGAAGGCAAACAACTGAGAGGACAAGAGACAGATCCCCTTTTCTGGGTGGACAAAGGAGGGATAGTTTGCCCTCCATATCCCTAAAGTACTCCATAGAGGAGATAATTCAAAATAAACTTTCCAAATTTCAAGAAACAGACAACCTCTCAAAGTACTAAGTAAGGAAGTACATTCTACATAAACAGTTCATCTTTAAGTGTATGGTGAGAGTAAATTCACCCTTCACATTTTAAAGATTTAAAGATTTTTTTTTACTCTTAACTCTGATGTCCCTTAAACATCATGATATTAATTTAGACAGAATAACACCCAAAAGCTCAATCAATTTTTATGACTTTCATGAGCTGATCAGCTTAGTTACTAATCATTTAGTTATTTGACTGAATCTACATTCAACAGTAAATATTTTAGTTATTACGTTTGTTCAATAACTATTTGGAAATTAATAGAAAAATTCATTCATAACTTAAAAGATAAGCATGTATAGTAATGAAACTACACAAACATGAAAAAACAAAGAAAAGTTCCTACAAAACTATCATTATGTGTTTTGATTTTATTATGGATTTCCAGAAAGATTTAATTTAATAAATGAAAGAGAAATTCCAGAATATCTAGAAAACGTTTCCTTGCTGCTTTTAGCTACATTATTTAAGTTTCTAATGCAATGAATGACAATGTTCCTGAAAAATATTTAAATAATTTAAAAGTCATAAATAGAATTTGAACTTTGATTCAAATTGTTGAAATTATTTAAAACAAAATAAGGCTTTTATCCAATTAGCAAATACTTATATCCACAAGTTAATGTGTTATTTTGTTCTTTAAAATTATACACTATAGCTATATAATTAAAAATTTTAATATAAATATAGTTAAAAATGAAGTGCAAAGATACAACAAAGATTATAAAGATGTAAACTTATTACTAATGCACACTCACCTTCAGTGTCTATGTGGAAACATGAGCCTCAGTGAGGAGTTTGTGTGGGGAGGTTTGTTTTGGCAAGCTCATAACCTATAGTATAATCTTTAATTACTGTTTAAATTTAATTACCACTTAAATTTAATTGACATTTAATTGTGACATTGATCCATGGTGTTTTACTCTGTCATCATTAAAACAAAATAAGGTAAGAGAAATACAACTTTGGATATCACTTTTGCATACTTTAAATGTACATTTTCCTCTACAAAAACTTTTGCTCTACAAATTCACTCAGAGGAAAGCTAGTTGTTATTTAATAAGAGTGATAACATTTAAATTTACCACCATGTTAATATAGCAAAGATACATGGCTCATGAAAAACATACAGCACAGATCTGTTCCAAACATATTTCTTTCACGCAAGCAAAATAATTTTTAATTAAACATATCACATATTTCAGAAGTGAGTGAAATTTTTTGAAGGAATGAACTTTTTAAGAGTCAAGAATTAAGTCCTGGTGTATAAAGATTTGATGATGAGAAAAGATTAGCTCTAGTTATATCTGAGTACTTTCTATAGCAATTGAATTTCTAATAAAAATATGTTGAATATATTTTAAACAAGTGAGAGTATAAAATTTAAACCTAAATACATAGAAAAAAATTATTTAGTAACAGTGTTGAATTAGAATAGAAGAAATGTGTCAGAAGTGGCCAGTTAATATCAAAGAGTAATCAGAACATCTGATCTCCCTGCACTAATAGTTTCAGAAACCTAAAGGTTTCTGAAAGGAAGGTTCTGAACCTTCCTAAAGCTGTGACCCTTTAATACAGCTCCTTATCTTGTGGGGACCACCAGCCATAAAGTTATTTTTGTTGCTAATTCATAACAGTAATTTTGTTACTATTATTAAACATAATATAAATATCTTATATACAGAGTGTCTAATATGCCACCCCTAAAGGGGTTGCTATCCACAGATTGAGAACAGCTGGCATAAAGAATAGTATAGTTTATATGTAAAGTAAAAGTAAGGTAAAATTGTAAAATTTTATGTTGTTAAAAATAAGCAATTGAAAGAATAAAGAGATGTTTCACTGGTTAAGAGTCCTGGCTGCTATTCCAGAGGACCTGGGTTAGATTCCTAACTCCCACATGGAGGCTCTTAACCACCTGTGTTTTCCATTCCAGAAGATATAATGTCCTATTCTGGCCTTCATAGGCATTGCACACATGTGCTACCCAGACATACGATGCAGTCAAAATATCTTTGTACATATATATTAACACAAAATACATATTGCTTTTTACAAAAACCATAGCTAAATAATCTTAAATTTTCATTTTTAAAATTTGACTGAACATTCTCAGCTGTAAAAACATTTTATTTTGGATAGTTTGTTAATGATTTTATTTTTCTTGTACTTCACGCACTGAAAAATATCTATGAAAACTTCTGAACGAAGTGAGCATTTATTAGGAAGGGGCTAGAAAACAAAGTAGGATATCTTACTGTCCACTACATCATTAAGATTCTTTTTATTGTATACTACAGAGATAAAGAACAACAATAACAAAAACCTACTAACGTGTGCAAGATAAATTTTACTAAAACCAGAGCTTACAAAGTCTAGAAATCTAATCCTTTCTGACCTTCCTTTATCCTTCACTGATAGGAAATAAGTTAGAATTTGCTCAGAACTTGTGGATCAGGATGTACTATCTTTATCTGACAGAACCAACGCTGGCAGAGCACCAGTAATTGTGATTCTTCTCTCAAGAAGGCTTCTTCAGAAATCATTTCTTGAGACCTCCCATCCTCCACTGTTAGGACCAAAGTTCACTTGACCAAACTTTAGTCAGGCTTCAAGAAGCCTGGGAACTTGAACAGGCCCAAAACCTTCAGGTCATCTTGCCCCAGGAATTGTCACGTATTATCACTCTGAGCTTGGAAGCTCTAACCATTACCAGGAGGCCAAGTTCCTGCTTGGGTTATGACTGGTTCTCAGAGCAACAGGGAGAACGATAGAAACCAAAGGTTGCCAATGGTCATGATTTGGAAATCCTCACCTTGTTTCCTAGGTCACCTGTGCTAGCCAATCAAAGTTCTGTTGCTTGATGATGCTTGATTCTGCCTTGCTGAAACATATTTAACCTGAAGTGAAATTCTGTTCAGGGTCTCCTCCCTCCCTTTGCATGGGGAGTCTGTGAGGTTGACCCTAGCATGATGGCCAATAAAATCTACTTTTTGCAATGTTCTCGAGTTCCTGGTGATTCCTTCATCGCCCCACATTCAGATTCAGAAATCCATTTCTTCAATGTAACATTTGGATGTTCCACCAAGATTTTGGGACCATGAGTCACTAGGGAAAAAAAACACTCAAGGCAGGGGTAAGCTGCCCGGCTAGTTTTTGAGCTCATTTTCTGTCTATCTAGTCTGACTCTCTATTTGTGAGACTGCTTCTCTCTGTTTTCGTTTTGTGAAATGTTCAAGTTTGACTTGTTTTCAGGTTCTGCATGTCTCTGTCTGGACTGACTTATTGTTTGCGAGACCATTTATTTCTATGTCTTTGTTGTCTTGTTTGTGGTTTTCTTGAAAACATATGAGGTACACGTTCAGGGGCTGCGCGTGCCAGAGAAACACACCAGGCTGAGCATGTTTTCAAGCAGCTTAATTGCAGTAGACAGACATGTTGTTATTCTGCTAGGTCATAGGGGTCTAGAGGAAGCCCCAGGCTCTCTATGGGGCTGTGCATACCACAGAATGCAAAAAGGGCATGTGCATGCCAGATAAATTTACCAGAGGCTGTGCATGTCAGAGAAATGCATCAGGTTTGTTCAGGTTCTGCCCATCCAGTTGTGAGATGAGCTGTTGTTGTGTACTGGTTTTGTGTTTGTTTTCTTGTTTGAAAAGAAAGAGCTTCCTAGCAAGCTAGGGGAAGCTTTGGGTGGTTAACTTTATGTTTGTTCATCTTCTTAACTACCTCTGACTGACTGAAACACACGGACATGGGAAAGTTTTTCTGTATATGTCTTTCTCTTGTTCCACACAAGAGAACAAGTTTGTGTGTGAGTTGAATGCACATTCAAGTCTGATGGAACAGCCTTAAACCTTGGCTGCCTTTTCCGTTTGTGCCACAATGAGACTAATAATCTCCCTTCTACTGTCATCTGTGCCCAGTCCAAGATGGGGGGAAGGGACAGAGCTTTGATGATCTTCCCCTGCTAAAATCATTGCAAGGGAGCCTCCCCTCTAGCAGGGCAGCTCCAAAATTCCATTGTCAGCTGGAGAATCAGTGTGGAAAGATGGAGGAAGGGAACGGGAGCAAAGAACAAGGAAGGCCTCCTAAGGTAAAAGTCACCTTGAGCTGGGGCCACCCTCCCTCAGCATAGGGGCAAATTATGGACTGGCTCACTCTCCTCCCCAGAAGCAGAGATGGGAACTAGACAGCCTGAAGGGGGCTTGCTCCCATCAAGAAAGATAAAAGGGGTCATCCCCCTGCCCAAGCAACACAGCGGGCACCTGCTACGAAGAAGCCTCGGGTTAGGTAACTTCCAGTCTCTAAACCACCTACCCCAGCAGCACCGAATCCTGGGACTGGGGGAACCCAAACTGCCTCTCAGGCTCCCTCCACTGCCATTTCTGGCCGACAGCCAACCTGATTTCTACCCAATGCTTTAAATGTCAAGATAAGAATTTCTTTAAAGGCGACAGCTCTTTTCAATAAATTGTTGACAACCAAATGTAACTTCTCTGCTTTATAAACTTCAACTATGTGGATAAGAGTTGCAACTTGATAGTATTCAAAGTAAAGTTATTACACTGTTACCAGGGCTAACTCCTTATGTCAACACCCAAGTTTTTAAAGATTTCTCCAAGGGGGACCAGTCATCCAACAAAAAAACGGGACTTGGCAACTGCCTTGAGGATGTCATTTTAACCAATTTCCTTCTAACAGGTTTACTTCACCCAAAAAATCAGCAGGAAGCAGATTTTCAGAGAAACTACATCGCATTCCTAAACAGGAGATAAATGAGTTTTGTTTACAGATGGTTCCTCTAACAATAGAGCTGCCTACATAATTGATGATGCTAAAAATGTGTTATCTTTTCCTCCTTCTTCACCTCAAGTAACAAAATTAAAGGCAGTAACTGTTATTTAAAAAAAAAACTAGAAAGTTAACAATGCTACAGTAAATTATAAAATGTTGACAGAAAAAGTACATTATCAATATTTAAAAGCTACAGGTAGGGTCTTTAGAGATCCTGATACAGATTTCCTGCTAGTGAAACAATTGGCTTATTACCAACAAGCATTCTGGTCCATTGTGCAAACAAACAATGTGCTTGTTACTAGGAAAAAGTAATGCCACCATAAAAGGGCTGACAAATAGCCAAGCTATTAATCAGGTTAGAGCTAAGTTTAACAGATAAAAATGAGGACAAACTTTTGCAAACTTATGCTCAATTACAAAAAGATTTAAAAAGCAATAGCAAATTTTACAGGCTCTCAATAAGGTTAATTTTAAAATTAAATAGTACAGATTGGTGGATGTCTAAATAATAAGGGAAACTGCTATGCTATATAGTACTATGTCATGAAAGGATTAAAAGATTCCCAGTTTCTTTTCAAATTATGTTTATAAATTAAAGAGTTTTATCTTGACATGTTTTTACAGTTTAACAAAAGTAACTAACTAGAAACAAAATTCATTTTAGATAGATATGATGGTCTTAGGATACCTCAGAGATGTGCAGAACATGACATTTAAATGTTTAAAACAAAAAGGCTTTTTTCTGATAGACATGCCAGCTCCTGACAGCATTCCTAGTTTCTTCCAAGGAAGTAATGGGCACAAAAGAACTCCACCTGAAACTTGCTTTAAGTATGACAAAGCTGGCCACTGGGCTAGATTGCTCTGGAAACAGAGAAGTCAACTGCTGGACTTTGCTAAGACAAAGTAAACAGTCCTTCATAATTCCTGTCTCATAAAAAGTCTGTCATACCTTGGTACTGCTGGTCAAAGACATATGCCCACGGACACAGAGGAACAATGGATGGCTGTCTAGGTAAAGACTGTCATTTTATAGATTCATAAGCTAACTGATTTCGCTTACTCAGATGACATTTGTAGTTCTCAGATGCCTGATGAGTCTAAAGACTATGCTAATGAAATATTTAGCAGTTTTACAACAGAATGAATGACTGAATTAACATACATAAAATAAAGCAAAAGCTAAAAATTCTAAAAACAGAAAAATAATCACTTACCTAGGAAAGAACAGTAGGTATTCAAGACGCAAGGCATCTTTGCTGCTTGCAATGATGCACACTGGAAGAGACGGCCGAGCACAAGGAGACTGCACAGATGTAAAGCGCAGGAAGCTGGGCCCACGACAGACCATGTTGTGAGTTAGTGACCACTCTTAATCATTGCTCATTGAACTAATAACTAGTTTTAATTTATTGGCAAGTTGAAACTACAAAAACTTTGTCTTTTATTAAAAAGACAAAGCAGTTTGCTAGATGCAAACAGAGATGCTTCAGATTTCTTCCCCTTGCTATATTACTGTTAGGGTTCTAATAACTTGTTGGCACTAAATGATTAGTCATAAATATCCTTTGGTTTAAGGATTGTTCATGCTAGTAATTCAAGGTTGTTTTTCAAGTTTCTGTCGTACAACTGTCTGTTCTTATGTGGTTCCTTACCTTCCCACAATTCTAACTTCTGTTTCTAGTTAATGTTTATCTCAGCTGATTCTCACATGGCTGATAGATTCTATTCAGAGATCACCTGTGGACTGCAACCTGTTGAGCCCTGGACTTCCTGAAAGGTGATCTGGACCAGTCCAGCTGATATGATTGCTCCCTGTCTAACATCTGGATCAACTGATTGGATGCTTCTAATAGATGTCCCACTGCCCAGCCTTTGACTAGCATTTCAGCCTTCCTAGTCCCTGATGACAATGCCCTAATATCAGCTGGCAGTAGTTACAGAAGAGAATACACTATCCGTTGTCCCAACTAACAGGCTGAGATGCTAGTTCAAAAGAAATTTATGATTAAAACAGAGTCAAGAGAAAAGGGAGGAATCCCTTTCCTAGAGAAAAATAATTAGGCTCAGCTGCTTCATGATTGAAGCAGTAACAAAAGAAAAAGGAGTTATGTTAGGACCAAAGTTCACTTGACCAAACTTTAGTCAGGCTTCAAGAAGCCTGGGAACCTAACAGGCCCAAAACCTCCAGGTCAACTTGCCCCAGGAATTGTCATGTATTATCACCCTGAGCTTGGAAGCTCTGTTACCAGGAGGTCAAGTTCCCACTTGGGTAGGGCCAGTTCCCAGAGCAACAGGGAGAACAACAGAAACCACAGGTTGCCAATGGTTATGAGTTTGGAAATCCCCACCTTGTTTCCTAGGTCACCTGTGCTAGTCAATCAAAGTTCAGTTGCTTGATGATGCCTGATTCTGCCTTTGTGAAACATATTTAACCTGAACTGAAATTCAGTTTGTGGAGTCCTCCCTCCCTTTGCATGGGGAGTCTGTGAGGTTAACCCCAATATGCTGGTCAATAAAATCCTCTTTCGTTTTGCAATGTTCTTGAGTTCTTGGTGATTCCTTGGTCACCTCGAATTCAGGTTTAGAAATCCATTTCTTGAACCTAACACCACCTAGAGTTTTTGTGTGACCCTTCTTGTCAACCATAAAAGAGATAAGTTATGTTTATCTGGTGTTTAAATAGCAGCTCCCTTCTTTAATTACTCCAATCTTTTTAATTTGTAAGGGGCTTATAATGAGAAAAATGTAATGACTGATATAGACACAGAGAAAGAATTTGAGATCCCTAAATTACCATCAAGATAAGTTCCCATTGATTGAGTAGAAATAAATTTCTATTGAATTATGCAAATAAATTTTAAAGTAAATTCATTAAAATAATAGATGTCTTTAACTGATGTGTACAGGTTTTATATTAATTCACAATATTTTCATTTTAATTCATATATGAATATGAATAAAATAGATTTTTACTTTAAGAAATAGAAATCACACACACACACACACACACACACACACACACACCATACATCTTTCCTTCAGTACAATAATAGTAAACTGTAACTTTGGGGATTGATTGAGTCATTTTCAGCTTTATTTTCAGGCACTTTTTTCTGTTTTCCTAGTAGATGTAACTTGATTTTAAAATGTTGGAGAAAGATACCTTTTTTATGATGAAAAAAATTATAAGATTTTTTTCTACACATTTGTACCTAATAGAAGAGGATGAAAAATGAAGATGAAATATCAAGGCACCATCGATGAAAATGTCTGGGCTTTAAATTGTATTCAAGTCAGCTGTTTTCTTTTGCTGATGCCAAATTGTCCTAATTAGTGTAATGACTGATATAGACATTCCATAGTAAGATATTAATAGAAATTGTATTGTACTTAAACATACATTTAAGGAGTGTTTTCAATCTATGGACACAAAAAGTCTTTTCAACTTAAGTGTTGTACTGGTTAGATTTGTCACCTCACACAAACTTACTTATATCCAGGAATAGGTAACCTTAAGTGAGGCAAGTTTGTGGAGCATTTTCATTAATGATTGATGTGGGAGGGGCTGGACCCCACCCACTGTGGGTGGTGCTACCTCGGGCAGGTTGTCTTAGGTTGTGTAAGAAAAGTGAACAATATATGGCAAGCAAAGCAAGCTGTCTCTCTCTGTGGTTCCTGCCTCAGCTGGCTTCTTGCCCTGACATATCTCAATGATTTACTGTGACTGAGATTGGGAACTGAGGGTCAATTAACTCTTTGCTTCCCAAGATGCTCTTGGTCTTGGGTTTATCAAAGCAATAGGAAGCAAGCTAGAACAAATGTACTGTAATTTCTTTTAATAACATAATATATGTACAAACATACACACACAATTTGTTTGAAACTTATTTTTCTTTGTACATCATGACTGGCCCGGAACTCACTATGTAGACCAAACTGATCTTGAACTTGTGATCACTATGCCTCTGCTTCCCAAATATTAGGATTACAAAGGATGCTCTACCATATCTAGCAAATTGTTGTTTTTCAAACACATTTTATGATTTTTTTCATTGAATGTATATAAAAATACACCTGATTTCTAGATATTTTTCTTTTCTCCTGCAAGGCAGATGAATATCCTCTTTATTAACTATTCTTAATGATTTTTTGTAAGAAACAAAACATGATATCTTCTTCTACTAGTATGGCTCTTACTTCTTTACTTTTATAGATTTCATCAAGAGACTCTGTAGAAGAGATAGGTCAATAGCAAAAACCTTTGTTTGGCTTCTAATCCTTGCAGGGAGCTTTTTGTGGCTGTAGTATCCTGAGGTTAGCTGTGCATTTTCTAAATGCATCTCAAGGTGAGAGATTCCTTGTCTGCTCCTGGGTTTCTTAGTACTTTATAAAATTCATTCTCTGTGTCTCCAAGGATCATGTGTGTTTTATATTTTATTCTTCAGTTACACTCTTTTACTGATTGATTATCAGATGTTGCAGCAACCTTCACTTCTGTAATGATCCCTAATATGTTACACTGTTTCATAGTGTGAAATTCTGTTTCTCTATGCTTTCATGTTTCCCAGAGTTGTGTTGAGGATTTTATCTTCACACATAGAAAATATGGATTATAGATCCCTTTCCTTCTATTATCTTTGTCATTTTGGGATATAATATTTGATATAATATTGTCACGTATTCTTGTATTTTATGTCTAATTTGCCACTTTCCTCATCATCGTCCCTTTTTGTGGTTAGCTGGTAATTTCTTTAAATTTTCCTGTTTCTTTTCCTACATAAATCTTCTTGTGCTGATTTTCTTCCCTGTTTTGCTTACCTGATAGGATCATAAATACAGCTTTAACTTAGAAAAGAACATTTGATATTAACATTTGGTATCAGCTTTTCCAACATTCATGTATACTTTGTGGTGATACAGTTACAATCAATTCCTGTTTCCAGATTTGTACTGATATCATGCTAAAGAATCTCACAGAGATGATCAGACTACCTAGAAAGGAGAGTAGATGGATCTTTCCTGTAGTGAGCCAGATATAATTAAAGGCAAAAATTAATTAATTAATTAATTAATTAATTAAACTCAAAATGGAGCTCTTAAGGAAACATATACATACAACCTCCAGAATGTCAGTCTTCTTACCTCACTAAACTCTCGTAGTTCTTTAGCCAATATTTCTTTCTAAAAACAGAAAATCAAAAATGTCTGTTAAGTTCAACTAGCTCAGGAAAAAATTCAATAAAAATGATTTAATTGAATTGTCTAACCATGTGCTTTAGGGTAGATTGATGAGCAATAACGTGTCCTCAGTATAGAATTTTTAATCAGCTTTTCTGTTCCTAGTTTGTTTGTGTATTATTATTGGGCAATGGAACGTGGTGAGACTAGATCTTACTCTGTAGTTCAGTGTGGTCTATAACCTATTGCCAAAGCTACATAGTGAGACTCTGTCTCAAAAAGCAATTAGTCTAATTAAAAAAAGGGCTGGAAATATGGTGTAGCAGTTAAGAGCACTTGCTGCTCCTGCAGAGAATGCAGCTTTAGTTTCCAGGACCAACACGGAAACCAAGAGTGTCTGTAACTTTAGTTACAGGAGAACTGACATTGTCTTTTGACCACTATGGGCGCCTGGCACCTATGTGATGCATATACATGCATTTCCACATAAAAAACAAATTAAAGAAAATTTCAAATAAAATAGAAGAATTATAAAATGATCCTGGTCTTTAAAGCATCCATTTAAAGAAAAATATCTTTAAGTAGGCAAAGATTGAAAAGCCAGCTATATAGACATATGGATGGTTGTATAAGAAAGACAAAGGGTCATAAAATAAAATAAAAATATTAGTACAGAACAATGAATTCCTGCTATATTTTCACTTATATATCCACTATGAACCACACCAGAGACTTTTCTTTCCAAGTTATTGCATGAATAAAACAGGCAGTAGATATTTAAACTTATTCAATTAAACAATTCACATTGATATTATTTTATCAAGTGAATATATCAAATTAGTCTCATTCCATAGTTAGGAATACATGCAATGGACAGGTTGAAAGGTAGAATGAAAATGATAGAAAGTATGTCTATAAACAAAAAATACCTTCAAAATCTTTGAACTTTAGCCCTTGAAAATACAGCCATGCTTGTGAGAAAAGAAGCTCAGAGTGGGTAAGATGTCTCACAGCATAAAAGCTCTTTACACAAAAACCTGGAGACATGAGTTTGACCCTAGGAACCTAAAGTGAAAATAATAAATTCCAAAAAGCCATCTTTAACCTTCTACACATATGTGCACTGTAGTACATAGGCCACACAAACTAACACACTTAAAAAGAGAAAACAAGTTAAATCCTTTTACACCTAAGAAAATAAATGTCCTACACAGTGTCACATGGCATCCAAATTATTTTAGACCTCTTCAATTAATCAACATTGTGCCACAGTGACAGTATTTTGCAAGTAGCCAATAACAGACCTCTCTTTGTTTCTTAAGTACTCCCTCCACAAACATACCTTTTAGTGCCTGAATCTCAACTGACCAACTACTTCAGACTAATGACTCAAGCCATGTATGTGTACAAGTCAAGTCCAGGCACCCTGCACTTCCAAAAATTTGAATATGCTTAACAGACTACAACAATGCTCCCAACCAGCATAACTCATCATTCCTTCTTTAAAAAATAATTGCATTTATTGATTATTCTCTCATATATTATAGCCTGACTCGCAGTTTCCCATCCCTCCTCCCCTCCCAGCCCCCCTCTTCCATCTACTTCTCTTCGATTTCCTTTCAGAAAAAAAAGGCAGACTTTTTTCTGAAAGTGGATATCCCAAGGATATCAACCAAACATTGTATATCAAGCTACAATAAGACTAGGCACCTCCCCTCATATTAAGGCTGGATGAGGCAACCCAGTAGAAGGAGAAAGGTCTCAAAACCAGGCAAAAGAGTCAGCAATGTTCCCCTCTCTATTAGGAGTCTCACAAGAAGACCAAGTTACACAACCATAACATATATACAGAGGTCCTAGGTCAGACCCATGCAAAGCTCCCTTATTTCCCCCTGTGAATCCCTATGAGCCCAGGTTAGTTGATTCTGTGTGTTTTCTTGTGGTGTTCTTGACTCCTCTGGCTCCTGCAGTCTTTCCTCCCAGTCTTCCACATGATTCTCCAAGATCTTCTTAATGCTTGTCTGTGGTCTCTGCATCTTCTTTCCATCAGTTCTTGATTAATCCTCTCTGATGATATTTATGCCATGCTCCTGCCTATGAATATAAGAGATATCCTTCCTTTCAGAAATGACAAAGGCAGCTTATGTTTCTTGTTTCAAATCCTGACTGCTGATCTCACTATCTTTTCAGAATAGCTATCAAAATTTTTATTTTTATAGCAGTGTGGTTCAGCAAGATATTGGAAAAGTCTACAAATGATAGATATAGTGTGTCTGTAATTATAATAATGTGACCTAAGACCTAATCTTGATGTTGACCATGGCTTCACCATTTCCTTGGTTAATGACCTAATTCCTTTTTGGCAGCTATCAGAAATAGACTGAGCTTTTGAATGACAGCTACAGTCCCAGTTCCTCCTCTCACAGACATGTTAAGAAGATAACCCTTCCATTGTTATAAACTCCAGCCATTGTTTCTATAATGAAAGATAGAATAAATGAATTAATATAAGCTTTGGTGGCTCTGATTCACCAGTAGAGCTGGCCCTAGTGGCATGGGTGCTGAAGAACAGGCCCTACTCTGGCCTCAAGGACATGAGTGAGGGAGAGCTATCCTGCCCCTTGCTGGCTGCTGCAGGCAGGAGAGCTGGCCCCAGTGGCACATGTATAGGAGAGCAGGTTGATTGATCAATTCAGCTACCACGCATGCCCAGATCCAAGGCTTTCAGTTGGCCCACCCCCAACATCTACCCCATCTATAAACTGCTGGTGTGCATGAAGGTGCCTGTTCTGCAGATCAAAAGTTGCTAGATCTCTATAACACAGGGCAACAACAGGATATTGGAGAGGAGTTCCAGTAAGAATCCATTATTAATAGTGTCGCAGAAGCCAGAGTCTTCAAATCAAACCAATTACTCTTTGCATTAAATGTTTGCAAGTAAAGCTGTTTGGGCAGAAGGGTATACTGTGTGACACACCATGACACACCGTAGCTTCCACATAGAGATTTTTGAGGTGGGTTTGTTTATTCTGTTTTGTTTTGTTTGTTTGTTTTCTTTTGGGGGGGAGGTTCCAAGGGTGGAGAGAGGATATGGAGGGATAGAGAGATGAGTAGGATTGGGGTGCATGATATGAAATTCACAAAGAATCAATAAAAAGTTTTAAAAGTATTTTTGGCTTTGTACTCTTTCACCCATGACACATTACTTTGGATGCCAATAATTGATCTGACTGTCAACTAATAATTTCAATTAGTTTCTATATTATTTGTAGTCAAAAGAGCTGAAATAAGATAATCGAATTTACTACAACTTGCCTTATAGTATATATTCATATACAGCATCAGTCAGTTGGCTTACAGTTAAATGAGCCAAAATGCCTTATGTACCTCAAAGGTACATGTTTGTGTATAATCTGTTTGGTGTAAGGAAGATGCATAGAGCTACATGTGAATAAGGACGCTACTGAGATTACATGCCACCCACTAGTCTATTCATGTAAGTGTTACTTATGTCTTATGAACTTTGGGGATTACTTCTTTGGAACATAATATTCAATCTATAAAATACTATATGAAATATTCGTCAATAATTACCTTCAAAGATCATTAGTTAAAACTTAAAGAAAATAACCTGGTAAAGGTCATTCCACATTTTCATCACTTCTAGTAAAGAGGAATGACAAATGGAAACATTGTGACAAAAAATCTTCTTAATCCTTGGATGGTAGCAGAAGGGTGGTGTTGTCTGATGATAGGTAGCTCCTTTACACCAGAGTCAATGGCAGGGTAATTGGAAGGGCAAGATGAGAGGTGATAACTAACATCTGTGGGAACAGAACAGTCATTGTGAGTATTGATAAAGTAGAAAGGGGGTATTTTTGTTGTTGTTGTGGTGGTGGTGGTTATTTTCATCTTATGTTGTTAATTTCTTTAAAACAGTGTCTTGATATGTCGCCCTGGCTGGCTTCCACCTCATGATCTTCCTTTTTCGTTCAATCTCCCAAGTAGTGGGTTTATGAATATATGTCACTATACCCAGTCAGAGTTATTTCTGAAGTGTAAAAACATATCCTGATGTAAATCCCAAAGATTTAAAAATATATGATCAAATTTAGGTAGAATACTTTGGACTTTGGAAACTGTATTAAATTATCCCTCTGGATAAAATGCAATCATAAGATGCTAAATTTTAAAACTCCAGTCTCAGAAAGCAAAATAAACGTATGTTCTAGATATATAACTTTGAATCATAAAAAAATTGTTGGTATTTTAAATGCTACTTACAACCTATACCACAATAAACACAAAAGAAAAAATAATAACTTTATAGAATGTTACACTTTCCTACTCTCCAGAAGTTTTATTTAAATATTGCAAGTCTGACACATCTTTAAAAATGTTATAATCTGTATCTGGTCTTTAAAAACTTTCATTCTTTTAGGATGATAAAAATGTCTATGGCTGGTGTAGTATTGAGAGAAAGCTTGTTTGTTGTTGTTTCAATTAAGGAAGAGTTTTCTGAGACTGAAAGTTGAGGATACAGTCAGTCACATGATAGGAACAGTTGCATGAAGAGTTGCTTACATTCCAGTCAGGCAGCAGACAGCGGTGAGCACTACTTACTGCCCAGCTCCCTTGTCCCATTCATTCAGGCCAGGACTCTAGTTCACCCAACAGTGCCATCTACAGTTAGACGTAGTTAGGGAACATCTTTTCATGTAAACTCCCTCAGTCAAGCCTAGAGATTTCCTTCCACAGTGATTCTAAAACTCAAGCTGACCAGCACGAAGAACCTATATATGCTTCGATGTCAAAAAAGATCTGACTGATCTTGAAAAGGTTTTCTTATGTCCGGTAAGTTCATAGGACAGTTTCATGTGTGATTTTTTTTTTCCGCCATACAAATTATTCCTATATTCTTTATGCTGACTGTGGCTCACACACTATGTATTCTGGTGGTGAGGGAAGTCTAACTTATAACAGAGTTTTCATACACTCATTATTGTTCATCAGCCTCCTGGCTGTGTACATTCTCTGATGCCAAGTGAGACGTGACATAATATAGTTTACTTACATGCTCATTATCTTTCTTGTCCTGGAGTTCACTAGTGTTAAGTGAGGTGTGATTTATGGGAGAAAACTCTCTTACATGCTTTCTTCATATTCAAAAGGCTTCTCAAAGATTTGAGATTGAGATCTCTGGTGTATATGAGTTGTGAAATACAAGAAATTATTTTGGGGAGGCATGGGGAGGACAAAGGGTTTATTTCAACTCACAGTTCCAGGGGGAACAGTCACATTACCATGGGGTAACGAGTGGTAGTTGCTCCAGAGAGTTGGTCACACTGCATCATTTGTATACACAGTTCACGAAGCAGGCAGGACAGTAAAAGCTTTTCTACATCTTTAATTCTCACAGGGCATTTCACCTGCATGCGCATCCAGGAGGAAGTTTTCCTTAGCTCTTTATTCTCACAAGGGTTCCTCTCTGGATGGAGCCACGTGACGAATGACAGTCAACGTAGAATAAAAGGTTCTGCTTTCTGACATTCCTTACATTCATAGACTTGGTCACACATGTGAGATGTCTTACTCTTGGTGGCCTGTGACTCATAGTGAAATCTGTCCGCTCATGCTTTATATTCATAGAACTTTGTTCCTTATTGGAGTTTGTGTTGAGCATTTAGAGTACAATCATCTCTTCACGGGATGCAGTCTCAGTCGGTGGTTGCCATTTGAACTTCCAAGAATAAGCAGGCTGTATTCAAGCATCACACTCCTGTAAAGGCTCCTCTACGGCTCATCCAGGTCTCAGCACCCTGCTAGGAGTCGGGTAATGCACTCCTACCACCAGTATATTAAAGGTGTGTCTTGTACCCATATATATTTGTACTTATTCCCAACTTCAAGGCCATCTAGCACCCGACGGTGGATCTCCCTCTGAAAAAAAGAACATGCTTACCACCTCTCTCTCCCCTTCACTTTGTAGTCCCTGTTCTACTCAACCTCCCAGTTGTCAATATTTTCAAACCTTTATAGCTCTTGGCTCTCTGTTCCAATTACTAGCTATTCTTTCCATACACAGATAACTAACTGATTAACTCAGTATTAGGGAGTGGATACCCATGCATGTAAAAAATGCTAGCCTTCCTTTTCCTAAAGTCAGTTCCCTTTCCATGACTTACCACTCTTCAATCCTAGATGGATACATTCTATAAACTGCAAATTTCTAACATATATACATAAATGCATATATATGTAGATATCTATGAAATATGAAATGTATATGTATATATTTTCTTATTATATATATATATTTATACTAGAAATCTAAATATTGTGGAGTATTACATGAAGACTCTAACACTGCAGTGAACACAAGCTTCTTAGATATTAGCCAACATTCCAGTTTTCTTACTCTTCTTAAAGTCCTCCCTTCTACTTTAAAGACATATCTTTCTGGCTCATTCCATGTTTTGTTACCTGCATACTTCTGTATACATTTCCTCCATATACTTTCAACTGTCCTCTTAATTGATGCTCATTCGTCTCCTTTCAAACATTTTTGCCTGGCTCATTACTCTTGGAAAGGTCCTTTGATCTGGCTCCCTGGTGACTTGCTGCCATCCAGCAATTCTCCTTTCTCAAATCCAGCGAGTTGGTCCCTCACCTGTTGAGTGAATTCCTTTGTTTTCATATTTCTGAAATATGTTTTCTCTTTCTCCTGTTTTCTTCTTGTACTGTGTTCACAGCATTATAATTGTCTGTTTATTATGAATATATCTTTACCCCTGCCTCCTTTTTTGGTTCTTTTTGACCTATTTATACTCTACTAGCCCAGAGGAAACATCTTCATAGTTCTACCAATGGATTCCAATTTTTCAAAACCATCATCTTCTTTTAAACCAGAGCCACCTTAAATTATGTGACATGATTTCATTCATAACTCTTAGATTTTGTCTCATTGGGAATGGTTTGAGTCTGTTCTTGCCTACTATTTTCTTGGAAATCATTCAAAGGCCTAATGGTGTAACTCAACTGTGGAATACTTGACTAGCTTGTTCAATACTAAACAACACCTTCAAAAACAAAACAAGATGAAAAAGTTGAATCTTTGCTTTCATTTTTTTCTTTTTCTTTCCCCTTTTATTTTTTATTTTTTTAATTTATTTATTTATTGCTTCAGGTTACATCTCCATCATAGTGTCCTCTTTCCACCCCTCCCAGTCCCACCCCCCCACCCACCCTCTACCCTCTAACCCTTCCATCCCACTCCTCTGGAGTGGGGTGCCCCTACATAACTGTAGAATACTTGACTAGCTTGTTCAATACTAAACAACACCTTCAAAAACAAAACAAAATGAAAAAGTTGAGTTTCTTTGCTTTCTAAGAACATTAGCTCTGCCCTAAATTCTCACAAGTCTCTATTTCCTTGTGTGTGTGTGTGTGTGTGTGTGTGTGTGTGTGTGTGTGTGTGTGTGT
>CAJQZJ010010411.1:9736947-9772328 GCA_907164525.1 Lophiomys imhausi
TGTGTGTGTGTGTGTGTGTGTGTGTGTGTGTGTGTGTGTGTGTGTGTCAAATTCTCACAGTGCTCCTCCTTGGGTGAATTCAACTGATCTCCAGCTGAGCACTCATGAGCTTAAGCACTCAATCATTGGTTTGCTTGTTTGTTTGTTTGTTTGAGGAAAAATTCTATATAGTTCAGTTTGGCCCCAATAATTTCTAGCATTTCTCCTGTCTTTATAACCAAGTGTTCAATGCCCACTGTTTTGTCCTTGGAGAGAAAAAAAAAAACCTTTGCCTTCCCACAGGAAAAAGTAATATTATTAATAAACTTAACCAAAACTTCATTTTGTCATACAAACTATTTCAAGAATAAAATTAATAGTTTACTTACCACTACTCAAGCTCAGATTCTTGTCCCAAATGTATCCTAATTTCTGGTGTTGCACTAGATATGATTTTTCCCTTCTTTCTCTGATTCTTTTTCATAAAAGCTACAGTAATTCCAAATTCTTTTTTTTTTAAACATTACTTAGGGGATTTCATTTTTTTAAGATTTATTATTTATTTTATATGCATCATTGTTCTGCCTGTACATATGTCTATGTGAGCGTTACCTGGAACTGGAGTTACAAACACTTGTGAGCTGCCATGTAGGAGTTGGGAATTGAACCCAGGTCCTCTGGAAGAGCGATAGTGCTCTTAACCACTGTGCTATCTCTCCAGCCTCTTTTTTTTAATCTCATTCAATATTTCACTTTCTGGATTAGTATAAATTTTATTGGTTTTAGATTCACTTCAGGGTTTACTCTATTCTCAGGTTCTTTTCCAACTGTTAGTACTTGCTTATGCTTTGATTCAAGAACTTTCCTTGTGAAGGTATAAGCCCTTTGAGGGAAGGCATGAGGTTCACTGTTCTCTTTTGTGATGTTTTATTATCATCTGTCTGGCTCCCCATATATTCTTTCCATTTCAAAAAATTTTTCTAGTTAAAATTTCTCCTAATAAAAATGAGTGAACTATTAACATATGCCAATAAAATGAATGAAATATGGACATGTGATGTGACTTAGAGTCAATGAATCTCACATGGTCTTGAACAACTCTAACAAACCAGAAATGAAAGAATGCACAGCTGTTTACATGAAAATTAGAGATAATCCAGTCTAATTTTTACTGAAGGAAATGGACCACTGATAACCAGTAAAGTTAAAACTGGGGTCAGATGGGAAAACAGTAGATATACAAAAGAAGAAAAGAGTTTTCCAGAAACACAGTTCCCAGGTGAAGCTTTCTAATTGGTTACCCCAAGACTCAATAACTGTCTTCTCTACTTTCCTTTCAGGGACATACTTTGGGAAGTGTCTTAGATATTCTTTCTGTTAACATGAGGCAAAAATCTAGACATTCAAGGGAAAGTATGTTCTTGGCCTTATTTTGTAAGAAATTTTACTTTGAGTTTTTAGTGAAAGGACTTTTTGTAATATTTTCTGCAATAATCATAACTAATAACAAAAAAGTATTTGGAGTGTCAATTTGTCCAAGAAGAGTGTCAGGATAGAGTATGGTATCTGGGGCTTGTTAATCAAGAGGGTATAGTTCTCCATGCTGTGTGATGTGTAGCTTACCAAACAAAGATTTACATTAAAGACTTCACTTCACATACCAGATAGTTTGTGAACTATAAACACAAGTATGCTATGAATATTACTCACAGATATCATTGTTCAAACCATAGGAACTTCTTCACACTGGTAGAGAAATGGTTGTAATAGCAGCAACACTTAAACACATTTAAAATCTTAGTAATGGCACAAAAAGACTTCCTTGGAAACTATTAAAAGGTGCATACCTGTTTTCTATAGTTTTCCATAAGTTAAGATGTGAGCCAACAGTACCTGTATCACTTGATCCAAACTGAACAAAATATTTGTTTGTTTGTATTATAAGAAACTTACACATTCATAGTCAATCCACATAATCCCAGATATTAATGCTTGTTTTGTTATTCTGTACTGGAAATTCTGCTATATTCCCACTAACCAGATCCAGAAACAGAGGACAGTTTTCATTTATATCTGTAGCTCACCCTGGATTTGGGGCCAGTAGTACAGAAAAGAGGTTCAGCCAAAAAGTGGTAATTGTAGAAGCAAACCACATCTCCTCATTGCCCCTTGAGCTAGGCTCTAAGAGTGGCAGAGAACCCCAAAAAGCAAGAGTCAAATATAATCCTATTACTGCCTGGGGGATGCCAAATCTCTAAGCAAATGATACACCAATCAAGGAGAACCTGCAAAGCCACTGAGCCAAGAAAAGCATTTGACAGTACAGATGGAATAAATGATGAAGGCTTATTGCAAAGTGCTTCAGGTAAATAATCCCTGAATTATGGGATTATGTTACTTACTACAAATAATGAAGTGGCCCATTGTTCCTTACAACATAAAATATCTGAATACCGATAGCTTTGCCAAAGCAACATCTTAACTATTCACTTAACTAAAATAAATATACTCAATGTTCTATAAATGTTTTCTCCCAGCCAACACTAACCAATAAAAGAAGAAAAATAAATATAAAGAAGGTTATTTGGGTTTTGTAGAGAGTCAAGATAAAAGTACTTCCTGTGTCTGTGTTGTTGGGTTGATAATCTAAAAGTAATAAGGAAAATTATTGTGTAACTTTGCTTAACCAGTTCTTTTAAATTGCCATTTCATGTGAGCTCTTAGAGAATTTCATGTCATTCTATGGGATATACATCTATACCAGTATTTTAAATATTATATAACATGGAAGACAGCAAAAGAGATTTAAGTACTATTTCCTGTTGCTTCCACAGGCTCATAAATTATGGCTATGCATAAAAGGTAGATGTGAAAATGTTGTAAGTGAAAGACCATGGTGTAGCCAGAGAAACCTTGCACCACTTCCATGTGATGGATGCAAGGCTCCAATGTAAAAGTTTAAATTTTTGTTGCATTACATTAATATATATGTGTATGTGTGATTTAAAAATTATAGTTTAATAAATTATTGTTAAAATATACACAAATTCATTTAAAGATAACTTCTTTTTACTTTTTAAAGTTGTTTTGAGACAGGGTTTCTTCGTGTAGCCTTGGATATCCTATAACTGGCTAATTATACCAGGCTGGCTTGGAACTCATAGAGATCTGTCTGCCTCTGCCTCCTGAGTTCTGGGATTAAAGGCATGTGCCACCACCACCAAACCCTCATTTATATAATATTTATGTATGTGAATATAAATATACTTAATCTCCAAACAGTGAAACTGTCCTTCTCTTATATCTTACCAGAAGTTTATTCATGACATAGTTATAAAATACAGCATATATTGTAAAATAAATCACTTAATAAAAATTGGTAGCAAACCATGGCATTGAGCCATTTAGTATTCAAGACAAGAGTGATTTCTAATAATGAAAGCTAATATTCTAGACACAAAAACCCTACAAATCGTAAAGCATGAACATATACAGCTTGAACAAGTTTGCACAGGATGGGAGGAAGGTGAACATTCTTGGGACAAGAATAGAAACTCTATATAAAACTCTATCTAAATTTTTCTATATAAAAAACAGAAAAGTGCTTAGTGTGAACATAAAATTTATCTGGTGGACAATTTGAGTGATTTGTTATACATATGCATCTATAATCTTCAAAACAATGTTGTGGGAAAAGAATAAGAAAAAGTATTTGGAGAAACAATGGCCAATACACTCTCAAATTTGTTTTAAAATCCACAATCACAGACCCGTTAAACTCAACAAAACCTAAAGACACAAAGTAAGATTATTGTAAATAATATTAATTCAAACTCTTTAAATGACAATTTAGTGTTTAATGAAACAATATAATGTAGTTTTATATATCTAAAGGAAAAGCTATGTGCAAAATAAATCGATAATCAAGTAAAACAAAAAGAGAATGAGTGGGATAAATAGTAGTGCTATTTCCGGCATATGAACAAGAATTTTTATCTGTAGGAAAACAATACATGGGCACTTGCTTTATTCATTGCTACTGTGCATAACAGTAGCAAGTTCCTGACAGTGAAATTAGGGAACAAAAAGAGGAGCAATCTAGTAGAAGAACCAAGTAATTCTGTTTGGTTTGGCCTTTTGTTCCTTGGTTTCTGTTTCCTCTAAGGATTTACAGAGTGTATTGGCTGAGTGTTGCATGTTTTACTGGCCTGCTCTGCTGGTGTGTTCATGGAGAATGCTTGCTGGTGTTAGAGACTAGGGGAAGAGAAGGCCAGGGGAGATGGTCTGAGGAGTCCCTTGGAGGTGTGGACAGGGTGGAGGGGAAGCTGTACCTGGTGTTGTTACACCAGTAGGTTTCTGGAGTAACAGAAAGAGTGGAGAAGTTCCTCTAGAAGCCTACCTAGTCATCTATTAATTCTATTTATATTGACATGACCCTTGATGTAGAAAATAATCTACATCCTAAAACGTCTGTCAATTTTTTTTAATAGAAAAGTTGTAGAATTCAAAATCAGTGGAAAAAGTAGATTCATTTCAGTAGAACTTAGGCTTAGAAAATTTTCAGAAAGCTATCAATATACAATAACATTGGAAATAAATAAAATACTGTGAGCATACTTACCAAGGAGACAAACCTTCTACATTATAAACTAAAGAACAGACAAAAAATAAAGGAAAGACAGCCATGTTAATGGACAAGAAGGTCTTGATATGGATATGCTATCATCATTACACAATTTAATAGTAAAATAAATAATTTTTAGTTATTTTTCCTATTTTTGTTTAGTTTTGTTTATTACTTCAGGTTACATCTCCATCACAGTGTCCTCTTTCCACCCCTCCCAGTCCCACCCTCCCATCCTCTACCCCCATCCCACTCCTCTGGAGTAGAGTGTCCCTACATCACAGTCCCCCACCGCAGTTCAGCAGTCATATGAGGGCCAAGAGCCTCCTCATACACTGGGGGCCTACAAGGCAGCACCACTAGGGTAAAGTGTCTTATTGATAGGTAACAAAGTCTATGTTCCTGTTCCCTTTAGTGGATTGTCTGTAGTATAGTTATCCTATACTGTATAGCTAAAATCTGATTATAAGTGAATAGATGCCATGTGCATCCTTCTGAGTCTGGGTTAGCTCACTCAGGATGAGCTTCTCTAGTTCCATCCATTTGACTGCAAATTGCATGATTTTGTTGTTTCTTATGGCTGAGTAGCATTACATTGTGTAGATGTACCACAGTTTATTTTTTTATCCATTCCTCAGTTGAGGGACATCTGGGTTGTTTCCAGTTTCTAGCTATTACAAATAAGGCTGCTATGAACATAGATGAGAAAACGTTCTTGTGGTTTGGTGAGGAATCATTTGGATGTATACCCAGAAGTGGCATGGCTGGATCTTGAGGTAGAAAAATAAAATAATAAAGATTTAAAATAATAATAATAATAATAATAAATTAAAATAAAGATATTACCTTTAATAGCTCCTAACATTCCAGTGTTGTTTATTATAAAAATACAAGCAACGCAAATACAAAAAAACATAGAATTCATATGGAATTTTAAAGACTTGGACTAAGTAAAAATTAATTAAAAGGAACAAAGTTAGAGAACTAACATTTCTCACTTGTAAAACTCATTACAAAGTGTCATAATCAAAACTGTCTGTTACTACTGTAATGGTTAACACCACAGTATTGTAGAATAAACACTCTAGAAATAAGTTTCACATACATGTACAAATGATCTCTTACAAGGGAGTAAAACCCATTTATGTAAGGAAAGACTCTATTTGCACACTATGTGTTCTCACCCTACCCACATGTAGGGAATGAAGATATCCCTTTATCTTACAGCACAGATAAAAGTGAGCTAAAAATCCAAGGAACAGAAAATAGTGATTGAACCTATTCAAATATTGGAAGAAAATTCTGGGTCAAACTTTATTATGTTGGGAATGGCAATGATTTTTTTGTTTGTGAAGGACATTATACTCGCTGTGCTTGACAGCATATGTGTGAGATTTCCTTTAAAGCTGCTAATTATTCAAGTCTCCAGACACAGCTTGATTATCTGACTATACAGTTTGAGGTTATCAATTATTTAGAACTAGTTCCCAGTTCCATATCCTTAAAGGTTTAGACTACAGGTCTGCCCTGGTCACAGATGTCAGTCACAAGTGCCACAGCTCCAAGTCATTCTCACTTCTGTCTGAATTGGCAACAGAGTTTCAGGATTCCCAATAACTCATCCATGTTACATTCAAGAATTTTCTGATATAGATTATAAAAGTCATGACAAAAGCTATTATAAAGAGTACAGTTCAGAAAGAAAAGAAAATTGCAAGATAAGAAGGTGTGTATATGTACGTGCTCATGCGTGTGTGTGTGTGTGTGTGTGTGTGTGTGTGTGTGTGTGTGATTGTCCCTCTGTCTATGTCTCTATGCCTGTCTGCAATGGTTCAAAACCAAAACCAATGCTAATTATCAATAACTCAATAGACTCAGGATGAACAGGGATGTTTCAGACTTTGACAATCTAGAAATATATTGCATCATTTCTCAAGGGTCAAAATTTAAGAACCAATTTGGAAGTTGGAACTTTCCCATGACCAATTGAAGTAATGATATAATCAAGTTGAGCATATTTTCTTTGTTGCATACTAATATACTTGTGAATCTAGTATTCTTTACCATTCATCTTCATTATGTTATGTGAGTTTGATAGTAATACATGGTTTGGGGGTGATAGGCTATCAAACTCCAATGTGATTGATCTATTGGGGGATTGTCATTTCCCAGAGTTGAACTTGAGGGTAAATGACCTCCACACTACCTGAATAGTCATTATTTTTTTTGTATTATTTTCATTTGAAAGCTAAATAAGGAACGAAGCTTATGCACGCTCAGTTGACAAAGGTGTGTTTGTTGGCAGCATCTCTGTGGTTGTTCACTATTCTCTTTAATGCCTACAACAATCACAGGGCTTTATTGTCTTTCATTGAATCAGCTCTGGCTTACTTTTTCTCAGATAGGAACTCAAACAAGATTTGACAGACAAGCTGGAAGAAAAGCTTCATTCTCAGACCAAGAGAAACCATGGAAGCTGCTGAATCCGGGAATCATTACCAGGAGAAGGACAGGGTAAGAGCCACTCAAATACCCAGCTAGCTGCTCCGAACCCCAGACAGGGTTACTCACCAGCCTCCTGTGCTCCCAGATTCCACCCAGGTATTCTGACACCAAGCAGAAGATTAGCAGAGCCATGGGAACAGGATATACTCTCAGGTGAACCATTGTGGCCATGGGCCACAGCACGTTCTGAGCTGCTGGGCAGCAGCAGGACCACAGCACAGTGACATTTTGGCAAACAAAAGCATATTTGGGCTTCCCAAGAAGGGTGTTGGACATATAGGCCCCTCTATTGGATTTTCAGTCACTTGGAAAAACACTGCAGCTAGACAGAGCAGCGGGATACACTTCCAGCAGTGGGATACACTTCTGGCAGCGGTTTACACTGCTACATCAATGCAATCTCCAGGGACAGTGGCTCCAAGTGCCAGTATCCAAGGACAGCGCCAGACAGACGTAGGAACGGTGAGATCAGAGTGGGCAGAAAGAAAGGTGACTTGGATCTCTACAGGGTCCAAGCCCTAGGTAGGTTGTGGGGTATATATTGGACTCCTTTGATAGGGCTGGCTCTTCTGGCAGGAAACCAGATCTTCAGCATATATAGTTCCACCCCTGGAGCAGTGAGGTCTTGGCCTTGGCGCATTGCTGAGTGACTTAGCCTAAAGGGCTTAGTGCTTAGGTCTGTGAGGCACAGAGGTGCCCTGGGAACCATCTAGATAGGTGCAAGCCCATCTGGGCTGGCCCAGCAGGGACAACAAAGAACTCAGTATGGGAAATATAGACACTGAAGTATTCAAATCACCAGAAACGAACACTGAGCACCTCAGACTGGGAAACTGTACTCCCTCACTGTGGGATCCTTTCAGGACTCCAGCTGGCAGACTCAGCCCCCAAACTTAGGACCTCCAGAGTCCATAGCATCTGTGCCTGGACACTCAGGAGCATACCAGCAGAGCCGCTACATGCTGAATATCCAGACTGCAGCACAGAGAGCTCTGACTCGGGAGTAAGGAAACAATCCTGGGCCATTCTTCATTGCCTGGGAGTGGGCTATACCAGCTCACAGTGTTTCTGGCTAATAGATGCACATTGATCCTGAGAGCTTGGGAGGACCACAAACACGGTCTGACAAGTAAGCTGCAGGGGAGTTACAGCCCCAGCCAACAGTCTGTAGTCTGCCAACCTGCACCGTCATCTATATGAAGACCAGTTGGATTCCAGGAACCTACAGGAACACATCCCACCACAACCCTTCACCGGAATCACCAATTGGGACAAAACAGGAAGGGGTGAGCTCTGGGAGATACACTGAGAAAAAACTCCACACAAGGCCCCATCGAGACTGTGGAAAGCTACAGATCACCAAGTTATATGACTTCTACACCAAAGCGCCCCTCTTGGCACAAGCCCAGAAGGCACCAGGAACAAACAGCTAAGAACAACCAAATGACTAAAGGTCAGAGAAAGAACAGATCCAACAAAAGTCAGGGAAATATGACTCCAACAAAATGCAGCTATGCTAGTACAGCAAGCTCTAACCACTCCACCACAGCTGAAACACATGAAAATAATGACAAATCTATACTCTGGAAAGTGATATAGTCCTTTCAAGAAGAAATTAAATCTCTGACGAATTCAAATATTTTACAATTTTACAAGCAAAAGCAATGGAGAAAACCATTAGAGATCTCCAAGCCAAAGTGGCTCAACTTGAACAGGAAAGAGACAAGGCAACAAGCAAATTGGAGCAGGAAACATATAAAACAAATAAAATGTTTCCAGACTTGAAATGGGAAGTTGAAGCAATAAAGAAAACACAGACAGAGATAAGAATGGAAGTGGAGAATCAAGGGAAGAGAACAGGAACTACATACATGAGTATCAAAAATAGGATACAAGAGACAGAAGACAGGATCTCAGGTGTGGAAGATTCGATGGAAGAAATCAGTACAACAACCAAAGAAAATGAGAAAGCTAAAAACGTTCTCACCCATAACATCCAAGAAATCAAGGACTCAATGAAAAGACAGATTCTAAGAATTATAGCCATAGAGGAAAGATAAGACTCCCAACTCCAAGGCCCAGAAAACATCTTTAACAAAATCATAGAAGAAAACTTCCCAAACCTAAAGAAAGAGATGCTAAAAAATTCCAAGAGGCATACAGAGCACCAAATAGATTAGATAACAAAAGAAACTCCTCTCACCACATAATAAACGAAACTCCAAATGTACAGAACAAAGAAAGTATATTAAAAGCTATAAGAGAAAAAGGTCAAGTAACATATAATGGCAGACCCATCAGAATTACACCTGACTTCTCCTCAGAAACTGTAAAAGCCAGAAGGGCCTGTGCAGATGTCCTACAAACCCTGAGAGAACATAGGTGCCCAGCCAGACTACTATACCCAGCAAAACTCTCTATCAACATAGATGGAGAAAACAAGATATTCCATGACAAAATCAAATTTAAACAGTATCTACCCACAAATCCAGCCCTGCAGAAGATCCTAGAAGGAAACTTCCAACACAGAGAAGATAACTATACCCAAGAAAACAGAGGAAACAAAAAACCCCACTGCAGCTAAACCAAAAGAAACACACAACCACCACCTAAGCCAAAATAATAGGAAATAAGAACCTTTGGTCATAATATCCATCAACATCAATGGACTCAACTCCCCAATAAAAAGACATGGGCTTACAGATTGGTTCTGTAAACAAGACCCACCATTTTGCTGTATACAAGAAATGCATCTCACTAACAAAGATACATGCTACCTCAGAGTAAAGGGCTGGGAAAAGGTTTTCCAAGCAAATGGACCAAGGAAGCAAGCTGGAGTAGCCATCTTAATATCAAACAAAATAGACTTCCAAATGAAATTAATCAAAAAAGATAGAGAAGGGCATTGCATATTTGTTAAAGGAAATACTCATCAAGAAGACATCTCAATATTGAATATATATGCCTCAAATACAAAGGCACCTGCATTTGTAAAAGAAACTGTTCTAAAGCTTAAATCACACATCGATCCCCACACATTAGTAGTGGGAGACTTCAACACCCCACTCACAACAAGGGGCAGGTCATCAAGATAGAAACCAAATAGAGAAATACTGAGTCTAACAGAGGTTATGAACCAAATGGACCTAACAGATATCTACAGAACATTTCACCCAAACACAAAAGAATACACCTTCTTCTCAGCACCACATGAACCTTCTCCAACATCGACAATATAGTCAAACACAAAGCAAGCCTCAACCGATTCAAGAAAATTGAAATAACCCCTTGTATCTTATCAGAACACCATGGAATAAAGCTGGATTTCAACAACAACAGAAACAAAAGAAAGCCTACACACACATGGAAACTGAACAACTCTTTACTGGATGACTACTGGGTCAGGGAAGAAATAAAGAAGGAAATCAAAGACTTCTTAAAATCCAATGAAAATGAAGACACAACTTACCCAAACCTATGGGACACAATGAAAGCTGTGTGATGAGAAAGTTCATAGCACTAAGTGCCTTCAAAAGGAAAATTGTGACAGCTCCTATTAGCGAATTAACAGCTAAACTGGATAAATTGGGGGGAAAAAAAAGAAGCAAACACTGCCAAGAGAAGCAGAAGGAAGGAAATCATTAAACTTAGGGCTGAAATCAACAACTTAGAAAAAAAAGAATGATACAAAGAATCAATGAAACCAAGAGTTGGTTCTTTGAGAAAATCAACAAAATAGACAAACCCTTAGCCAAATTAACTAAAAGACAGAGGGAAAAAACCCAAATCAACAAAATCAGAAATGAAAAGGGAAAAATAACAACAGATATTGAGGAAACCCAGAGAATCTTTAGGTTCTACTTTAAAAACCTATACCTAAGCCGGGCGGTGGTGGTGCACGCCTTTAATCCCAGCACTTGGGAGGCAGAGGCAGGTGGATCTTTGTGAATTTGAGGCCAGCCTGGTCTACAAAGTGAGTCCAGGACAGCCAGGGCTACACAGAGAAACCCTGTCTCGAAAAAAACAAAAAACAAAAAAAACCTATACCTAAGCAAATTTGAAAACCTAAACAAAATGGATAATTTTCTTGATAGATTCCACCTACTGATGCTAAATCAAGATCAAGTAAACAGATTAAACAGCCTTATAACCACTAAGGAAATAGAAACAGTCATTAAAAATCTCCCAACCAAAAAAAAAAAAAAGCCCAGGGCCAGATGGTTTCAGCACAGAATTCTATCAGACCTTCAAAGAAGAGCTAATACCAATACTCTTCAAATTCTTCCACAAAATAAATCAGAAAGAACACTGCCAAACTCATTCTATGAGGCCACAGTCACCTGAATCCTAAACCACACAAAGACCCAACAAAGAAAAAGAACTTCAGACCAATCTCCCTCATGAACATAGATGCAAAAATACTTACTAAAATACTGGCAAACCAAATCCAGAAACACATCAAAAGTATCATACAACATGATCAAGTAGGCTTCATTCCAGGATGCAGGGATGGTTCAACATACGAAAATCCATCAACATAATTCACCATATAAACAAGTTGAAAGAAAAAAACAGATAATAATCTCACTAGATGCTGAAAATGCATTTGACAAAATCCAAAATGCCTTAATGCTAAAAGGCCGTGGAGGGAATGGGCATACAAGGATCATACCTAGAAATAATAAAGATGATATATAGCAAGCCAGTAGCTAATATCAATTTAAATGGAGAGAAACTTGAAGCATTTCCTCTAAACTCAGGGACAAGACAAGGATGTCCACTTTCACTGTATCTCTTCAACATAGTACTTGAAGTTCTTGCTAGAGCAATAAGACAGCTAAAGGAGATCAAGGGGATACTAATTGGAAACTAAGAAGTCAAATTATTCCTATATGCAGACGATATGATACATAAGCGACCCCAAAAATTCCACCAGAGAACTCTTACAGCTGATAAACACCTTCAGCAAGGTGGCTGAATACAAAATTAACTGAAAAAAAAAAAAAAAACAGAAGCCCTTCTTTATACAACAAATAAATGGGTTGAGAAAGAAATTAGGGAAACAACACCCTTCACAATAGCCACAAACAATATAAAATACTTGGGGATAACTCTAACCAAGCAAGTAAGGGAGCTGTACAACAAGAACTTCAAGGCCTTGAAGAAAGAAATGGAAGAGGCCATCAGAAGATGGAAGGTTCTCCCATGCTCATGGATAGGTAGGATCAACATAATAAAAATGGCCATCCTGTCAAAAGCAATATACAGAGTCAATGCAATCCCTATGAAGATGCCACCACAATTCTTTATAGACCTGGAAAAAGCTATTCTCAATTTCATATGGAACAACAAAAAACCCAGAATAGCTAAATCAATCCTGTACAATAAAAAAAAAAAAAATCTGGAGGTATCTCCATCCCAGATTTCAAGCTGTACTACAGAGCAACAGTAATAAAAACAGCATGGTACTGGTGTAGAAACAGACCAGTGGATCGATGGAATCGAATTGAAGACCCAGAAGTGAACCCACACACCTATGGTCACCTAATTTTTGACAAAGAATCCAAAACCATACAGCATCTTCAACAAATGGTGCTGGTCCAACTGGATGTCCACATGTAAAAAGAATGAGATTAGACCCGTACTTATCACCTTGTACAAAACTTAAGTCCAAGTGGATCGAAGACCATAACATAAGGCCAGACACACTAAATCTACTAGAAGAGAATATGGGGAAAAGCCTGGAACTCATTGGCACAGGTAACAACTTCTTGAACAGAACACCAACAGCTCAGGATCTAAGACCAAAAATCAACAGATGGACCTCATGAAACTGAAAAGCTTCTGTAAAGCAAAAGACACTGTCATTCAAAAAAAAAAAAAAAAAGGCCTATCTCTTGGCATGAAAAACCCCTTGCTTCAACTGTAGACAGACTGCTGTCCAAAAAGGACAAAACTTGGTAGCAGTGAAGTCGACAGCCTAGCTCTGCCAAGACAGGGTAGGTAAGTCCTTCATCATCCCTGCTCTACAATCAATGTCTGTCAGAGAAATGGGACCAAAAGGCTGAAGATCGATGCTGTAACATATGGAGAGAAAACAGGAACTGTCCAGGCAGCCACTGATATGTTATTTCTTAGTTTTGGATGATGCAGGCCCTGTACTTCCTACATAATCAGATATATTTATCCCTCTCAGGTCTCTGAGGTGGTTGAAGAATAGATAGCTAGAGTCTCATAGTTAAATTTTGAGTTGTTTAGGAATCAAGAGGGTGTTCTGGATCTAAGAAGATGTTTTTAAAATAGTGATGCAAGTTAGTATGAAAGCTGAGTCAGATATAGAACTTTAAACTCATGGAGATGGTTAGATGGTAGAATGTTAAAGTCAGGGGCCAAATATGTATGAACTGGACATTGGGAATGTATGCTGGGCCATTTAACTCTCATAAATGTGGCATATTTATTTCTGTTGTTTGTATAGTATTTACTGTTATAAGAGAAGGAACCATTTGTTGGTCTGAAAGGGGGAGCTGTTGGGGGGAAGAGGGTGGAAGGGTGGGACAGGAAGGGGGAGTAGGGAAGGGATTGTGACTGAGATGTAACTTGAAGAAATAAAAAAATAAAGAACTAAAGAAAAAAAATACAAGTAAGTAAGCAGTCAAGAAAATATAGCACCTTTGAAGGTGGTAATTATTGCAATTGGTTATGAGATGCTTATCTTCTCTGTATGATTTCTGGCCTTTGAGGAACATGCCAAGAGTTTATTTCTAAAGCATCTGACCTGTATATCCCTGTGTTGAATAACTGAAGACCTTCGGTGTTTTCTTTTTTATTGTAACTGTTGAGTTCAGGAGCTGGTGAGATAATTCTCTGAGTGTCAGGCATAATTTTCCCAACCTCCTTTGTATAGAATGCATCCTGACCTATGGTCTTCACACAAGCCCCACAGCACCTCTTGTATTTCCCATGGGTGTATTATAAGGAACTTCAAAAGGTAACTGCCCTCATTCTTACTCAGGGGAAACATTTTTATGACTCCATGGAATTATAGCATGTAGATCAGCAGATCACAGCATAAAGCAGAAAAAAAAAAGAATTCATGAGTGTCCCACTCCAATGAAAAGAAGTGGTCATTCCAGTTCACTCCCTTGAATCATAATATGTCGAGTTAAAAAGAAAAATCAACACGTGCTATGCTGTTGTCAAAGAATTCAGAACAAATCTTACAAGACAGCCTAAATGGACTCCTATAGGCCCTTTCACATGGCAAGACCAGTGACTTTGACAGCTCTTCCATTATATTATGAGTATTCTCATATTATATTGATTAATATCTATCATATATTACTATGATCATATATATAATATGATCAGGAGCTGGTGTTACACTATATGCTCATAGAGCAATCAAAGAATTGCCATAATATCAGACATATGGGAACTGGAGAGATGCTCAGTGCTTAAGAGGTTTTACAGAGAAAAAAATTTCCAAGTACCTATGTCCAGTCTTCACAACTGCCTCTAAGTCCAGGAGATCAGATACCCACCTCTGTCTTTTGTGTGCTCACAACCCACACATATATACATACTTAAAATACTTTTTTTTTTTTAGATTTTTCATGACAGGGTTTCTCTGTGTATTCTTGATTGTCCTGGACTCATTTTTTTTTTTAATCAGGAAAGTATTTTTTAAATGGATAATGTAAATCCATAGGCTACATTTCAACATCAGTTTGATAGCTGGTGGCCTATTGGGCTCAACTGATTAGAATTAGAAACATAACCAAAAATTCCTTAAAATTTAGCTAATATATACATAAAATATATCATATATACACAAATACATATAATATACAAATATAATATATATACACACACAAAATATAAAAGCAAAATAGAATCAAACACAAGAAACATGTATTTTCTAAAACCTGGATTGTCCTAGCTTTTATTCTTGTGTCAGAGCACCACCCTGTGGCTTTTATGAATAACTCTAGGATTTAATAATAGCGTAAATCAAATTTTCCCCTAGGGTCTTTCTCAGTTCTATCTTGTCAAACATATAATGATGGTGACAGCGATGATGATGATGCTAGTATAAAGAAGTAGATGGGTAGCATCTCATTCTATAAAATGTAGTAGATGGTAGACATGGCTAACTAGTTTGTTCAAGTTACATAGAGATAAAAAACCTACACTATAGTAAAGAAGTGGATTGGTTAAAATTGGGATATTTCACATCATTAATCTTTTAAGGATTAAGGCAAAGGTGGCTTTTTAAATATCCTCATTCTTACAGAATAGGACCTTTCCAATTGGGGGATCCAAACCTATTTTCAGAAAAATAGTCTTCAGAATCACCTTGGTACATATCTATCCTTATTAGAGCAGATACCTGTACCAAGTGCTACTAAAATATATACTGATAATCTTTCTTTTTATATATTAATATTGTATTTTAATTATTTATCTCTCTTCCCTTTCCCTCCCTCCAAATACTCCTATATACCTCTCCGTGTTCTTCTTCATGGCCTCGTTTTTACTAATTGTTGCTACATGTGTGTATGTACTTGTATATACATATATATTCCCAAATATAACCTATTGAGTCCATATAATGTTACTTGTATGCATGGTGTCAGGACTGATCATTTGGAACCAAACAATCAGTTGGTATGCTCTTCCATGGGGAGGATCACCTATCAAGGTCAGTTGCCTTCAGTAGTTTGTGTATACTTGAGGTTTTTATAGTACCAGAGAGCACCAGAAAAGTTTCCAAAGGAGAGAGGCAACCAACAGTCCCATCCAGTTATGATACCTGTGAACCACACACAGCTAATCTTACAAGAGAGCAGCAATCAGTTGTGCTGGTATTTCACTGATGTGTCAACAGGCCTTTCCATCAAAGTTCAGACAAGTCCAGAAGCACTTTGACATTTATTCAGCTATGAATTATGTATCCTTTTCAGACATAGCATAGTGTAAATACATAAAAAACAATTGAGATGTTGATATTCAGGCCTTTAATTTCAGCACTCAGCAGGCAGAGTATTGGGCCAACCTGGTCTACATAGTGAGTTCCAGAATAACCAGGACTATGTAGAAAGACTTAGGATGTATATACATGTATACATCTATACGTCTATATTCCTGCACCTTCAGTGGACAAGGAGTACTCTAGGCCCTACCTGCCAGTAAACTGCTCAACAATCTCAAGACTTTGTCCTGTTGGATGCTCACATTTGCCTAATATATACAGATAAATTCAGTCAGTCTTGGTGTGGGTAAACTTACGTTTTCATCTCCTCTGCATAATCCTCTCCATGTTGTAGGCACTGCCATTTGTGTCCTTCTAAGTTCCAGTTCATCAACAGTAACACTAGACTTGCATCTCTGACACATCCTGTCTGAATAGTTAGTGAAGAGACCCAATGCTGAAGTTCTTCCAAGTGGAATATTAGTGCTCCCATTTCTCCTTTGGTACCACATCTAAGTGTGGTACAAGTTTCACAGATGTCTACTTCTGACTGCTTTAGCCTGCCTACCATGCATAAAGATTCTTTAAGGGCCCACTGTCTTTCTTGTCTTTTACTTTTTTGTTTGCTTGTTTGTTTGTTTGTTTTTGAGACAGAGACTCACTGCATAGGCTGTAGCTTGCATGGAACTTCCTATATAGACTGAGCTGGTTTTTACCTTATAAAGTTGAACTTTTTGCCTCTGTCACCTAAGTGTTGGGATTAAAGGCATGCCCATTGTGGCCAGGAATGTAGAGTTTTTAAATTTTTATCTGTATGTAAGTCTGTGTGCCTGCATGAGTTTATGTGCACCATGTATGTGCAAACACCTACAGCTATTTCCTTTCTTTATTCACCAGTTTGAAATAAGACATTCCCTTGGAGTCATAGGAGACTTTGAGGAGGGGCTAGATTACAGTTTAAGTATTCCTAATTTTCTGCATTCCAAGTTATTTATCATTATCATGACACAGTCTTTTGCAATAGTCATTTACAAATGAGTTATTGAAAGGATAATAACACTTGAACATTTGTCAAAAAGATGTGTATATGTAATTCAGTTTAGACACATAGATAGAGAGGATTTGCCTACTTATTGCACAGTTCATAAATAGCGACGTCTCTTAATTCATCCTTGACAGCACCACACACAGCTCATATAGTTACATATGATTTATTGGCTTTGATGAAGAACGTACTGAAAGAAGTAGTACCGGACTGCTCTTTTTTTTTTAATGTATGAAGGAGGTTATTCTTTATCCTTTTCTTTTGTTTGTAGTCCAACTTTCACTTGATTCATGAAGGAGAAAATAAGAAGATGGTTTAGTTTTAGGAAATTTGTTTTAAAAAATGCCCTGCTTTAAAATTTTATAGAAATTATGCATGTAGATACAGACACACACACACACACACACACACACACACACACACACCACAGTCTCTTTAGGTAGCCCAGGTTGGCCTGAAATTTGCCATGTAACTTACACTAGCCTGGAACTTTTCTCAATCTTCAGGGATATCTGGTATTAAAGGTAAGAAAGAACCACTGTGCATGACTGTTTTCTACAGAACATTCTACTCAGGAGCTTTAGAACACAGATTCTTCTCATCAGCACAGGAATATTCTCCAGGACGGCTCACATCAGTGGTCACACCCATCTCCTTCAGTACTTTCTATAACACTGTGAAATTAGTATATCAATAAACATATGGTTCAATGGGATTGACCAGAAAACCAAGATGCAGAGCCACACAGTAAAGGCAACAGACCTTTGATAGAGGAACCAAGGCCGGAAAGTCTCCTTAACATGTGCTTTGAAACAAGTCTTATTTCCATGCAACAGAAGTAAATCCAGACACAGGCCTTAACAAAAATTCAAGTAAATCATTGACTAAAGTATAGAACACAGGATTCTGGGAAACATGAGTGATGGATGGACAGAACACAGGGGCCTTGGAAGTCAGTGAACCATTCTATAGGTGATACAAATGATAATAGTGTTGGATAATTAATAAAACATCACCTGGTGGTCTAGGTAAGGAAGGACCTCAATATATATGTGTGTGTGTGTGAGAGTGTGTGTGTGTGTGTGTGTGTGTGTGTGTGTGTGTGTGTGTGTGTATCCTTATATGTCTTTTGAAGAAATCTAGTGTCTGAAGTAGGAAAAAGCTAGCTAAGATTGCCACTAAAAAACTAAACTGTTTTTAAGAAGAAATACACTTCTTTTCCATTAACATTTCATACTCTAAACACCTCCTCATTTCAGGAGAGTAGCTTCCCATAACAGATTCCAAGATTCTGGCCAAAATGTTATCCCTGTGTCTTTGGCTTTCAGCTTTGTATTTCCAAGTGGTGTTATTTCACCATTGTTACAGTAATGTCTACATTCCAATATTCCACTAAATTGGGTATTTGTGGTAGTTTGAATAAGTAATACCCCTTACAGTTTCAGCTACTTGAACTCTTAGACCCTTGTGGGCATTGTTTTGGGAGGTGTGGTATGGCCTTGCTGGAGAAATACATCACTGTGGATGGACTTTGAGAGTTCATAGTTTTAACCCACTTCCAGTCTGCTCTTCCTCTTTCTGGATGTGGATGGTGATATGATCTCTCAGCTTCATGTTCCTACTGTGAGCCTGCTGCTTGCTGCCATGTATGTCCACCAAAGATGGACTCTTACCTGTCTGGAAATATAAGCCAAAATAAATTCTCCTTCCATAAGTCACTTTTAGCCATGGTGATTTCTCACAGTAACAGAAAAGTATCTACTATCATATTATTACATAGGGGAAAATAATTAAGAAATTGGAGATTTTTTGATGAAATAACCTTTTATCAATATAAAGGTTTAAGACTATGGTTTTGCATTTGCAAAGAATAAAGATCAATATCACTCCCATCTCCTAATGTATATATATTCTACTGAACAAATTTATGAATATAGCTTGAGGGACATATAAACAGTCATCTAGTCATATTTCTTGAGAATTATGGAACATGAAACTCAAAGAAAACTAAATCAGTTTAGAGTTATTTCCACTTACTTTTAGGTTTGAATATCATAAAGCAGAACTTGTGAAACACTGGTGTAAAGGATTATTAATATTGCTTGTCACTTTGGTGGCTTCAAAAATCACCTAGGGAGCCAATGCACCTGGCTATTCCTCGGCAGGATATAAGATCTTCAGCATCTACAGTTTAATCCCAGGAGCAGCAAGTTCTTGGCCTGTGTGCACTTCCTGAGTGACTCAGGCTACAAGGCTTAGCACTTAATGCTGAGAGGCACAGAGGTGCCCAGGGGAATACATAGGAAGAGCTGCCTGGGGGGAACACAACCACAGACCTAACCCTCAGACCAGACAAATGAACAACAGGGGATCTGCAGCTCTAGCTTACAATCCATGGTCCTCTGAGCCCCACTGACATCACTAGGAAGACCTGCTAGAACTCAAGACCCTGCAGGGTGGAATAACACATCACGGCCAAACCCCAACCTGAATTCCCAGTTGGAACACAACTGGAAGGGGTGAGCTTGGTGGGGTGGGGGGAGGAGGCCACTGAAATCCAGCCTCCAACAAAAGACCCCACCTAGCCAGTGTTGAGCTACAGACCACGAAGACTATACAGCCTCTACACCAAAACCTCAATCTTGGCACCAGGTCCAGAAGACACTAGAAACAATCAGCTAAGGACAACCAGATGGCTAAAGGTCAGAGAAAGAGCAAATCTGAAAAAAAAAAAAAAATCAGGGAAATATGACTCCAACAAAATACAGCGAGGTTAACACAACAAGCCCTGAACATTCCACCACAGCTGAAACACATGAAAAGGATGACAAATCTACACTTAGGAAAATGTTAGAGTCCTTACAAGAAGAAATTAAATCCCTGAAAGAATTACACAGACTTTTATATAACACAAGCAGAGATATACACTTGCTGAGTCTCTCATGGTATATATTTATGGATTAGAAATGAAGACAAACTCTTTCTGATTGGAATACCTTTTGAATTCAATTTCACAAGACAGGTTTTAAGTTCCTTCTGAGAATGAAGAAATTAAGTTTGGTCTTCAGTGTGCACATTCTGTACATGTAGCCTATACAAAACTGTTAATGTGAAAATAATTCTTTTATCCAGAAGACATGGTAAAAGAAAAAATGAAAAAAAAGAAAAGAAAAATGAGAATTGGAGCTGAAAGTAGAAATTTAAAGCAGGACAAGTCTAATGTAAAAAAAAAAAAAAAAAAACAATAGAAAATGAAGTTTATTTTCTTTAAGATGCCAGCCAAAAGAAACAAGTGTTGTGGGGTCCTAGAAACTAACAGAGAAATATAAACTACCAGTGAGAAAATAAATCAATCGAACTGAATTTAAAAAAAAAAAGAATCCCCAATTTTACAAATGAAAGCAATGGAGAATTCCATTAGAGACCTCGGAGCCAACTCAGCCAAATATAAATGGGAAAGAGGCAAAGCTATGAAGGATTTGAATTGGCAGACAGACATCTAAATTGGAATAGGAAATGTATAAAATGTGTAAAAGTGTTCAAGACTTGAAATTGGAAATGTAAGCAATAAAGAAAGCACAAGCGGAGAAGATCCTGGAGGTGGAAAACCAAGGGAAGAGAACAGGAACTACAGACATGAGCATCAAAATTAGGATACAAGAGATGGAAGACAGAGTCTCAGGTGTGGAAGATTTTATTGAAGAAATCAGTACAACAGCCAAAGAAAATGAGAAATCTAAAATGTTCTCACCCACAACATCTAAGAAATCAAGGACTCAATGGAAAGATAGAACCTAAGAATTATAGGCATAGATGAAAGAGAAGACTCCCAAATCCAATCCAGGAAACATTTTCAACAAAATCATAGAAGAAAACTTTCCAAACTTAAAGAAAGAAATGCTAATAAAATTCTAAAAGGCAAACAGAACTCCAAACAGATTAGAGAAGAAAAGAAATTTCTCTTGCCACATAATAATTACATCTGACTTCTCCTCAGAAACTTTAAAAGCCAGAAGGGCTTGGTCAGACATCTAATAGACCCTAAGAGAATATAGGTGCCAGCCCAGACTACTACACCCAGCAAAACTTTCTATCAACATAGAAGAAGAAAACAAAATATTCCATGACAAAACCAAATTTAACCAGTATATATCCACAAGCACAGCTCTACAGAAGATCCAGGAAGGAAAATTCCAACCCAGAGAACATATCTGCACCCAAGAAAACAGAGGAAGCAAAAAACTCCACTGCAGCTAAACCAAAAGAAACACACAACTACATTAAAATAACAGGAAGCAACAATCTTTGGTCATTAATATTCCTCAATTTCAATGGACTCAACTCCCCAATAAAAAGACACAGGCTTAAAGAATGGATCTGTAAACAATATCCATCATTTTGCTGTATACAAGAAATGCATCTCACTAACAAAGAGAGACTCTACCTCAGAGTAAAAGACTGGGAAAAGGTTTTGCAAGTAAACAATCCCAGGAAGCAAGCTGGAGTAGCCATCCTAATATCAAATAAAATACACTTTCAACTGAAGTTAATCAAAAAAGATAGGGAAGGGAACTACATACTCGTTAAAGGAAAAATTCATCAGGATGACATCTCAATACTGAATGTCTATGCCCCAAATACAAGGGCATCCACATTTGTAAAAGAAACTCTTCTAAAGCTTAAACCACACATCAATTCCCTCATAGTAGCAGTGGGAGACTTCAACACCCCACTCACAACAATGGACAGATCATAGAGACAGAAACCAAACAGAGAAATAATGAGACTAACAGAGGTCATGAACCAAATGGACCTAACAGATATCTACAGAATGTTTCACCCAAACACCAAAGAATACACCTTCTTCTCAGCACCTCATGGAACCTTCTCCAAAATTGATCATGTACTCACTCAGACACAAAGCAAGCCTCAACAGATATAAGAAAATGGAAATAACCCCTTGTATCTTATCAGACCACCATGGAATAAAGCTGGACTTCAACAACAACAAAAATAACAAAAAGCCTACACATTCATGGAAACTGAACAACTCTCTACTCAATGACCACTGGGTCAGAGAAAAAATAAAGAAGGAAATCAAAGACTTTTTTAAATCCAATGAAAATGAAGGCACAACATATCCAAACCTGTGGGACACAATGAAAGCAGTACTATAAGGAAAGTTCATAGCACTAAGTGCTTTCAAGAAGAAAATTGTGACAGCTCATATTAACAACTGAACAGCAGAACTGGAAGAGCTAGAAAAAAGAAACAAACACTCCCAAGAGAATCAGAAGGCAAGAAATCATCAAACTTAGGGCTGAAATCAACAACTTAGAAACAAAAAGAATAAACGAAACCAAGAGTTGGTTCTTTGAGAAAATCAACAAAATAGACAAACCCTTAGCCAAACTGACTAGAAGCAGGGGGAAAAATCACAAATTTGTAAAATTAGAAATGAAAAGGGAGAAATAGCAGACATTGAGTAAATCCAGAGAATCTTTAGGGCTTACTTTAAATATCTGTACTCCACCAAATTTGAAAACCGAAGCAAAATGGACAATTTTCATGATAGATTCCACCTACCAAAGTTAAATAAAGATCAGGCTAACAGATTAAACTGTCCTGTAATCCCTAAAGAAATAGAAACAGTCATTAAAAATCTCCCAACCAAAAAAAACCCCAGGGCCAGATGGTTAAAGCACATAATTCTACCAGAACTTCAAAGAGCTAATATCAATACTCTTCAAACTCTTCAACAAAATAGAAACAGAAGAAACACTGCCAAACTCATTCCATGAAGTCACAGTCACCCTGATCCCTAAATCACACAAAGACTCAACAAAGAAAGAGAACGGCAGACCAATTTCCCTCATGAACATAGACACAAAAATACTTAATAAAATACTGGCAAAGTGTATCCAAGAACACATAAAAAATATTATACACCATGATCAAGTAGGCTTCATCCCAGGAATGCAGGGATGGTTCAACATACGAATATTCCTCAATGTAGTTCACTATATAAACAAGCTGAAAGAAAAAAAAAATCACATGATCATCTCACTAAATGCTGAAAAAGCATTGACAAAACCCAACACTCCTTCATGCTGAAAGTACTGGATAGAGCTAGCATACAAGGACCATATCTAGAAATAATAAAGGTGATATACAGAAAGCCAGTAGCCAACATCAAATTAAATGGAGAGAAACTTAAAGCATTTCCTCTAAACTCAGGGACAAGGCAAGGATGCCCACTCTCCCCATATCTCTTCAACATAGTACTTGAAGTTCTAGCTAGAGCAATAAGACAACTAAAGGAGATCAAGGGGATATAAATTGGAAAGGAAGAAGTCAAATGATCCCTATTTGCAGATTATATGATAGTATACATAAGTGACTCCAAAAATGCCACCAAAGAACTAATGCAACTGATTAACACCTTCAGCAAGATGGCTGGATACAAAATTAACTAAAAAAGCCGGGCGTGGTGGCTCACGCCTTTAATCCCAGCACTTGGGAGGCAGAGGCAGGCGGATCTCTGTGAGTTCGAGGCCAGCCTGGTCTACAAAGCGAGTCCAGGACAGCCAGGGCTGTTACACAGAGAAACCCTGTCTCAAAAAAACCAAAAAAAAAACAAAACAAAACAAAACAAAAAAACAAAACAAAATTAACTAAAAAAAAAAAAAAAAAAAAAAATCAGAAGCCCTTCTTTATACAAAAGATAAATGGGCTGAGAAAGAAATTAGGGAAACAACACCTTTCACAATAGCCACAAACAATATAAAATACCTGGGGGTAACTTTAACCAAGCAAGCGAAAAACCTGTATGACAAGAACTTCAAGTCCTTGAAGAAAGAAATTGAAGAGGACATCAGAAGATACAAGGATCTCCCATGCTCATGGATAGGTAGGATCAACATAATAAAAATGGCCATCCTACCAAAAACAATATACAGATTCAATGCAATTCCTGTCAAAATACCAACACAATTCCTTATAGAACTGGAAAAACAATTCTCAGCTTCATATGGAATAACAAAAAATGCAGAACAGTTAAATCAATCCTTTGCAATAAAAAAAATCTGGCCGGGCGGTGGTGGCGCACGCCTTTAATCCCAGCACTTGGGAGGCAGAGGCAGGCGGATCACTGTGAGTTCGAGGCCAGCCTGGTCTACAAAGTGAGTCCAGGACAGCCAAGGATACACAGAGAAACCCTGTCTCGAAAAAACCAAAAAAAAAAAAAAAATCTGGAGGTATCACCATCCCAGATTTCAAGCTATACTACATAGCAATAGTAATAAAAACAGCATGGTACTGGTATAGAAACAAATGAGTGGATCAATGGAATCGAATGGAAGACCCAGAAATGAACCCCCACACCTATGGTCACTTAATTTTTGACAAAGAAGCCAAACCATACATTGGAAAAAGGGCAGCATCTTCAACAAATGGTGCTGGTCTAACTGGAAGTTGACATGTAAAAGAATGCAAATAGACCCATACTTATCACCTTGCACAAAACTTAAGTCCAAGTGGATCAAACACCTTAGCATAAAGTCTGACACACTAAATCTAATAGAAGAGAAAGTGGGGAAAAGCCTAGAACTCATTGGCACAGGTGGCAACTTCCTGAACAGAATGCCAATAGCTCAGGCTCTAAAGCCAACAATGAATAAATGGGACATCATGAAATGAAAAGTGTCTGTAAAGCAAAGGACACTGTCATTCGAACAAAACAGCAGCCCACAGATTGGGAAAAGATCTTCACCAGCCCCACATCTGACAGAGGGCTAACATCCAAAATTTTCAAAGAACTCAAGGAAGTAAATGCTAAGAAACCAAATAATCTAGTCAAAAAATGGGGAAAAGAGCAAAACAGAAAATTCACAAAGGTGGAATCCCTAATGGCTGAGAGACACTTGAAGAAATGCTCAACACCCTTAATCATCAGAGAAATGCAACTCAAGACGACTCTGAGATTCCTTCTCACACCTGTCAGAATGGCTAAGATCAAAAACTCAAATGACAGCACATACTGGTGAGGTTTTAGAGAAAGGGGAACACTCCTCCATTACTGGTGGGAGTGCAAACTTGTACAACCACTACGGAAATCAGTCTGTTGATATCTTAGAAAACTTGGAATAGCTCTACCTCAAGACCCTGCCATACCACTTCTGGGTATACATCCAAATGATTCCTCACCAAACAACACGGACATCTCTTCACCTATGTTCATAGCAGCCTTATATGTAATAGCTAGAAACTGGAAACAACCCAGATGCCCCTCAACAGACAAATGGATAAAAAAAAATCGTGGTACATTTACACAATGGAATACTACTGAGCTATCAAAAACAAGGAAATCATGCAATTTGCAGCCAAATGGATGGAACTAGAGAAGCTCATCCTGAGTGAGGTAATCCAGACTCAGAAAGATGCACATGGCATCTGTTCATATATAATTGAATTTAGCCATATAGTACAGGATAACTATCCTACAACCAACACACCAAAAGGAACAGGATCATAGATTTTGGTACCTATTAGTGTGACACTATGCCTTAGTGGTGCTGCCATGTAGGCCCCCAGTACAAGAGGAAGCCCTTCGTCCTCATTTGCCTGCTGAACTGTGTGGGGGACTGATATGTAGGGACACCCCTCTCTGGAGGAGTAGGATAAGAGGGTGAGGGGTAGAGGGTTGGACTGAGAGTGGTGGAAAGAGGGCACTGTGACGGAGATATAACTTGAAGTAATAAAAAACATAAAATTAAAAAAAATCACCTAGAAGATAGGCCTACAGGCACCCCTGTGATAAATTATCTAGATTAGTTTAATTGAGGTAGAAAGATCCACCTCAACTGTGGTAGTACCTTTGCATGAGTTGTGGTCCTGGACTGAATAAAAAGGAGAAAGTGAATCCAGCACTGTAACTGACCAATGTTCTACTTGCTGACTGTGGACACAATGTAGCCAGCTTCCTCGGGCCCTAGCCAGCTTCCTCGGGCCCTAGCCAGCTTCCTCAGGCTCTAACCAGCTTCCTCGGGCTCTTGCAGCCATGAAGTTCTCTCTAGGATTTATGGTGAAGGGAATGAAAATTATTAAAAAATCCCCTAAGTCAGCAGTAGAGCCAGGCCAGCCGCCAGGTGGTTCCCAGAACTTAGCTAACCATAAAAGGGTGGAACCAAGAATGTAGGTCATACGAGTCATGAGCCCCAGGCTCCAGGAACTAGCTGGCCACAAAGCAGATGACTATCATGGGCCCCCAGGGTTTCAGGAACCGGCTGACCACAAAGCTGATGGTGAAGTAAGATTAAATTCATTCCTGAGAAAAACAGATGTAGGATGTTTCCTGCTGACTAACAATGGGCTGGTACATTCTACCTGCATTCCCCCTCACCCCCTTCAGTTATGGTAAACAATGGGCTGGTACATTCCACCTGTATTTCCCCTCCTCCCTTGGGTTGTGGTAAACAATGGGCTGGGCTGGTACTTTCCACTTGTATTTCCCCTCACCCCTTTGGGTTGTAGTTTAAATACTCTACTCTCCCCCAAATTGTCGTTGCTGCTCTTATACCCCTGCATGGAATACGAGTTGCACCCTCTGTGCACTGACCTCCCCCCTGAAATAAACCTCTTGTGATTGCATCAAGATGGCCTCTTGTGAGTTTTGGGGCGGCCGTGATATCCTGAGCGTCGGGTGAGGAACTTCCCTCCACAGGGTCTTTCAATGGCACCTCAAACTGTGAGCCAAAATAAACCTTTTCAATTGTGTGTTGCCTGTCAGCCATTTATTTCCTCACAGTAATGAGACAAGAAACTAACACACTGGGTATCTTTGAAGACCACAGCCCTCATGGGTATCATGGACCCTCTATCCATTTTCCTGGGGGGTGCTTAGTTTTATTTCCTTATTGAGAACCAGGCTGAGCCAAGGCTTTCTCAGAGGCCTGATGTAAGGACAAAAGGAACCCAGTTTTGTGTCCTTGCCCAAGGGAAGACTTGTCAAAGTCCTGTGTGGGACTGGGGCTAGGATCTGAAAAGAGTTCAGGTTTCAGTTCCAGGGAACTTGGCCTTTCCTGCTGAAGAGACTGGAGTTTTCAGTCCAAAGGCTACCTACTGTGAGCTCTGTCTCCGATTCCCTTGAGATACCCTGTGCTCCCCTCATACAACATTGCTTCTCTAGCTTCCTGCTGACTCTGTTCCATTGTACCACAATTTTCTCCTGACTTTGTCCCATTTTTCTCATTATAACTGCATGTAAGATGCTATTCTTCTTAAACTTGCTTGGCATAAGACATAGCTTGTGCAAGGTCTCCTGACCCCAGCTTTCCTATCTTCTTTATCTTCTCATTCACTGGTCCTTCCTCTTAGGATCTTGTCACTGAGTAACAACCGGCTGGTCTGGTCACTTTCTCCATTGCTATTCAACAGAAAAAAAAAAAAGTTAAACATAGAAGGATGCCTGATTAATGGAAGAAGTAATCAAAATATCTTTAATATAATTGGACAGTTCTGTAGATATCAAATATAAACAAGAGGTGCTTTATAACCTAGTGCTGTGCCCCAGGCCTCCTCAATTCCTAGGGTATGTTGCAAAGAAATACAGAAGCAAATGGAAGTTTAGAAATTACTCGGTTAGCCTAGTACCAGAATAAACATGCTCTTCTGAGTCTTTTATAATTAAATGATTTGTTATAGTATAGAAAAAATGAAAATTAACAAAGATATGGAAAAAAGGAAATTATACATTCTTTAAAGTGCATTAAGGTACAGAAATTAAAACTGCACTTTAACTATTATAAGTATATTTTAGACATTTTAGATAAAGGAAAAAGTTTTGTGAAGAAACGAAAGAATTTTTAAACCTATGTATTACACACATTATCTCTTTGTAAGGTCCAGTTTTTACTCAAAATTAGCATCACATTAGATCATTTTTCTTGGAAGGATTTTTTTCATGCTCCACATAATTACTTTTTGTCAAATTTGTTGAGGTTGTAGAGTTCTTACACTGACAAAACATGCCCGAGATTCTGAAAAAAAAAAAAAAAAATGAAAGGTGCAAAAGACAGCCTCATTCACACATCATACAGTGTATTAAACCTTGACTCACATGTACTTTTATAATTTTACTATCTGAAGAAATTTTAAGAGTTAGAGTCTACACCTGCAGAAGGTGTCAGATCTCCAGGACTGTGTGCCAGTAAACAGACCTCTTCCCTCTTGTCTCACATAACTTCTTGATGCCATAACCTGTAACAGTAAATTTTTATTTACCACACATATATTTATTAATGCTTAACAATTGTCTATCAAATTCCTAAATCCTAAACCCAAACACTAATTCTGAAACCTAGCACCTAAAACTTCTAACATTAACCTAAGGTTTCTCGAAAGGATATTTTCCTCTGAGTGTGGGTCTGTACGGATGGCTGGTCTTCATACAATTTTTCAGTTTTAAAGTCTCTTAAAGTCTCTGAATTTCATTTGTCAGATTCTATGATAGTTTATCAAGCAGGAATGGCCTCCACAGTTTTACGATCAATTAACATATGAAAGTTTCCCAGGTGGCTCACCTATTCAGATGCTTATGGCCTGCAAAGGCCTGAGGTCCCAGAGCTCTGTGTCTAAGCACTCCGGAATCTCTCGGGGAGAATCCGTCCCTATTCAGATGCTTATGGACTGCAAAGGCCCAAATTCCAGGAGCTCCATGTCTAAGCACTCCCCAATCGCTGGGAGAATCCAACCCTATCCACACCCCAAACTTTCTGATGTTATTGAAGCAAGTTCTCTGCCAGACAAAGGAGAGGTGAAACAAGAGGAGCTCCGCTCCCTATCTATGTGCATCTTGACTTAAATATATATATCTTCAGCAGAGGCTTTGCGCTCTTTTCAAGTTATCTCCCTGGGCTCAGTCTTTTTCAAAAAAGCTTTTTGCAGAGGGGCGTGAATTCACAGGCGGTCCGCTGGTTCCTCAGGACAAGTCATTCAAATGCTTTTCACCGAGGGTGAGAAATGACAGCAGACCTCTGTAGGGCAGGCACCTCAGGGGGCATGTAGTGCCCCTAGCCCTAAGATCAAAAACATCCTGATCTTTCACAGTACCCAAGGACATGTCATGTGGGAAGTAAGTCTTTTATCTTAAAGTCCAGCCTTTCACCAAGTTTTCTATGCTATTATATGTGAACACTAAACCTACCACAACAACCACTTGAGACTTGTTTCTCTACTCTGTGTTTGAGGGGTTTGCTGCAAAAATGAAGAAACAAACTTTTGAAAAATGCAACTGTTGAGATTTACAAACTAGATAACTACTGACATCTAGTGGTTACTCCTATAACTAACTCCTGTCTCCTGTCTTTGTGGTTTTGTTTGTTTGTTTGTTTTACATTTATTCAAGTCACATCTCAATCACATTCCCCTCCCCCCCCCCCCCCCCTTCTCCCCCCCCCTTTCCCCTTCCCCCTCACCCTCTATATGCTTTTTTTTTTTTTAATTTAAGGTGCATCTTTTTCCCCCAACAGCTACCCATTTTAGTCCAATAAAAGGCTCTTTTTCTTGTAGCAATAAATGCAATAAAAATAATAACAATAGTTGGACTACAATTATGAAAATTATAAGGTATAGCATACAATCTCAATATCCACTCCATAAATATTTAACAACTTATATTAATATTCTATTATCTATCTCAATGAATTTAAAGTTCTATACCTAACTAAATTTCCATCCTAACTTGCATTACCAACTTAAAGACATCTTCTTAGACCTAGAACATCCTTTTAATTCCTAAACAACTTAAAACTTAACTGTGAGACTATAACTATATAGTCTTCAACCTCATCAGAGACTCGAGAAGGATAAATATATCTGAATAAACAGGAAGTGCAGAGCCAGCACCTTGTTAACAAGTACAAGCCAAAGGCATTGGGAGTTTGAATTGAGTAAAATAAAATTTCTAAAATGTCCTGAAAGACCCCCGGCTAAGCATGCCTATTTGTTAGCTGCCATCCCAGTCATGCTGCTGTTTAAGATGGGGACTTTCCATGCTAGGCGAGGCCAGCAAAGATAAGATATCTGTTGCTCGGGGGCTTTCCAAACAGGATATCTGAGGTTAAACATCTGCCAACTGACTCACCGGCCCCAGGAACTGGGGAAACCAAAAAATGTGCTGACGATAGCATTGTGGAATGCCAAGCTTGTCCCTAACCTGAACCCATGGCCTCATTTAAATCAACCAATGAGAACCCTATAACCACGCATCTGCTTCTGTAAGCCCGCTTCTTGCCACCCCAACCCTATATAATCAACCTTCACTGTAGCCCAGCACGCTCAGTCACCCGAAGGCTGTAGCGTCTGCAGGCGCCTGTGTAAACAATAAAGTTGCCTCTTGCATTTGCATCTGGTGGTCTCGGTCTCTGTCCTTAGACGCTGGGCCCCAGGGGCGGTGTCCCCATTTCAGGGGTCTTTCATTTGGAGGTCCCACCGAGATCTCCTTGGGACCCTCGCCCAAGCCGGCTGAGAACCCACCGGGAGGTAAGTTAGCTGGCCAGCATTTGTTTTGTCTCAGTCTTGTCTGTCTTTCGTTTCGTTTGCACTGCGTTCGTATGATTCGGATTCGTTTCACTTCGTATTTTGGGCGGCCTTGAGAAGGAGCTGACGGGCTCAGACTTCTCCCCCGCCACCCTGGGGGACGCCCCAGGGATCTGGGGAGCCCGCTATTTTGGGGGGCTCAGTACGAATCTGTAGGGTTAGTACATTTGCAGGGCGAAGCGCTTGCTTCCCCGTCTGAATTTGTAAGTACTAATCTGTAGGGTTCGTACGTCTGTAGGGTGAAGCACTCGCTTTCCCGTCTGTATTTTCGGTTTTGCGCCGAAGCTGAGCAGCGCGTCTCGTCGTTATTGTTGTATCTGTTCTTCTTGTTTGTCTGTTTACGTATTTCTACATAGAAGACATGGGGCGGACCATAACTACCCCCTTGAGTCTCACTCTAGAACACTAGAACGAAGTCCGCAGCCGTGCTCACAATCAATCGGTGGAAAAGGGCGCTGGCAGACTTTCTGCTCCTCAGAATGGCCTACTTTTAAAGTGGGCTGGCCAGAGGGGGGAACCTTTGACATTTCTACTATCTTACAGGTCAAAGAACGGGTCTTCGATAGGGGACCCCACGGACACCCCCACCAGGTTGCCTACATCGTCACCTGGGAAAGCCTGGCTAATGACCCGCCTCCCTGGGTCATTCCCTTCCTCCCTCCAAGTCCCCTTTCCCCAAAATCCCTGCCTTCCCATTGACCTGCCCAAATTGGAACTTCACCACAGATGCAGGAGACACCTACGCCTTTATAGCCAGTTGCTGATAGCGGGCCTCTGAGGGGCCGGGCACCGGCCCACCAATTTGGCTCAGGTAAAACAGGTAATACTGGGTGCAGAGGAATCCCCGCGGGTTTTCTAGAAAGACTAAAAGAGAGACTCCAGAAGAAAAAGAAAAAAAGACTGCGTAGGGAGAGAGAACCGAGGGAAGATAGGCTCAGAAAGGAGGCAGAAGAAAGAAATAATGCAGGAAAGCGAAAACGCATTAGGGAACCTAGTCGCTTGCTGGCCACCATAGTGCAGACTTAGCATCAAAATACTGGGAGGGTCCCATCTGGGTGCCGGGGAGGATACAGTAGCCCTCTTGAGAGGGGACGTGAGAGACCTCCTGGCCATCTGTTTTTCTGGTATGGTGCCGGCATTTGAGAGTGAAAAGGATTTTTCGTAGTGTTTTTCTGTGTATCTTGTGTTTGTGTTTTATGTTACTTGTGACAATGGGACAGACTGTAACGACTCCTCTAAGTTTGACACTGGATCATTGGACTGAAGTTAAAACTAGGACTCATAATTTGGCAGTTGAGGTTAAAAAGAGACCGTGACAGACTTTTTGTGCTTCGGAGTGGCCCACTTTTGACGTCGGGTGGCCACCCAAAGGGACTTTTGACTGGACCATTATTTTTGAGGTAAAAAAAAAAAAAAAACTATTGTCTTTAAGGAAGGACCAGGGTCTCATCCCGATTAACAGCCATACATTACTGTTTGGCAAGACCTGGTCCAGAACCCACCCCCATGGGTAAAACCTTGAGTGAGAGAAAGGAAGCCAGGCTCCCGAGCCCTGGCTCTCCGTGGCACAGAGCCTAAATCAAAACAAAAGCCAGCTTCGGAAACAACACCTTCGGCTCCGCCTAAGATCTATCCCGAGATGGAGGAGCCACCCGAGTGATCGAGCCCGCTGCGGCCACCCCCCTTCCCCCAGCCACCCCAGGCGTCCCCACACCAGCCCGGGCTCTGGCCGAGCCTGGAACTACAAGGAACAGAGGGGGGAGGGCCGGCAACTGGCACTCGGAGCCAGAGACGGTTGAGTCCAGAGGGACCCGATTCCACTGTGGCTCTACCCCTCCAAACGGTCGGGCCCCCCGTGGACTCATCAGCTTTCCAACCCTTACAATATTGGCCTTTCTCCTCGGCTGATTTATATAATTAAAAAACTAACCACCCGTCTTTCTCTAAAAACCCTGCTAGTCTTACAGGTTTCATGGAATCCCTGATGTTTTCTCACCAACCCACCTGGGATGATTGCCAACAGCTTTTGCAGGTTCTCTTTACTACAGAGGAGAGGGAGAGAATTCTCTTGAAGGCACAAAAGAATGTCCCAGAGACAATGGGACCCCCACTATCCTCCTGAATGAGATCGATGCTGAGTTCCCCCTTGATCGACCAGATTGGGACTTCAACATGGCTGCAGGTAGGGAGCGGCTGACAGTTTTTCCGCCGGACTCTAGTGGCAGGTCTCAGAGGTGCGCTCGGCACCCCACCAATTTGGCCAAGGTAAGAGGAGTACTTCAGGGTCTTGTTGAGCCTCCGTGCGTATTCCTTGAGAGGTTGATGGAGGCCTACAGGCAGCACACTCCCTTTGACCCACCTCTGAGGAAACAACGAGCGGCTGTGGCTATGGCCTTTATAGGAATCTTGTTAGAGAGACAGAGAAAGTGTATCATAAGAGAGAAAAGAGAGAGAGAGGACAGGCGGGATTGCAAACAAGAAAGAAACTTGACTAGAATACTGGCCGCAGTTATAAGAGAGAGAGAGAGAGAGAGAGAAAACAGGGCCTAGACAGGAAACCTGGGCAACAGAAGACCTAGACCAAATGGGAATAAAAAATACAGAGACGACATTCACAGACAGGGCATCTTGGTTCCCTACCAGTCACCATGGAACACCCCCCTGTTACCGGTAAAGAAGCCAGGCACTAATGATTACAGGCCAGTCCAAGATTTAAGACTGTTCTAGATCTAAAGGATGCTTTTTTTTCTACTTGAAGTTACATCCTGACAGCCAACCCATCTTTGCCTTCGAATGGAGAGACCCTGACACTGGACTGGTGGGACAGTTAACTTGGACTAGATTGCCACAAGGATTCAAGAACTCCCCTACTCTCTTTGATGAGGCTCTTCATCGGGATCTGGCCTCCTTCAGAGCTGAAAATCCTCAGCTAACATTGTTACAGTACGTTGATGATTTACTCTTGGCAGCATCAACTAAACCTGAATGTCTCCAAGGAACTAAGAGGCTGCTGACAGAACTTGGTGAGTTGGGGTATCGGGCTTCTGCTAAGAAGGCTCAGTTGTGCAAAACTGAGGTCACCTATCTGGGATACACCCTGAGAGATGAAAAGCGATGGCTGACAGAAGCCAGGAAAAAGACTGTCACCTAGATTCCTGTCCCGACCACCCCGCGCCAGGTAAGAGAATTCCTGGGCACTGCTGGTTTTTGTAGATTATGGATTCCGGGTTTCACTACGCTGGCAGCCCCCTTATTTCCCCTCACCAAGGAGGGAGGAGGGTTCACCTGGACCTCTGAACATCAGAAGGCCTTTAAAGATATCAAAAAGGCCTTGTTAATGGCACCAGCTTTAGCCCTACCGGATTTAACCAAGCCTTTCACTCTATATGCGAATGAAAGGACAGGGGTTGCCAGAGGCGTTCTTACTCAGACTTTAGGACCTTGAAAGAGACAGGTAGCCTGCTTATCTAAGAAACTGGATCCTGTTGCAAGCAGATGGCCCACATGCCTGAAAGCTATTGCAACTGTGGCCTTACTTGTCAAAGATGCTGCTGATAAACTGACTTTGGGACAGCACGTTATAGTGGTGGCACCCCATGCCCTTAAGAACATTATCCGGCAGCCCCCTGACCGGTGGATGCTAAAATGACTCACTACCAAAGCCTATTATTGACTGAGAGAGTAATATTCACACCCCCCTCCCCTGGCCACCCTGAATCCTGCTACCCTACTGCCTGAGGCTGATGACTCCGCTCCTGCCCACCACTGCCTTGATATCCTGGCAGAAGAAACGGGTCCCTGGAGCGACCTAAAGGACCGACCCTGGCCAGGAAGTCTGAACTGGTACACTGATGGAAGCAGCTTTGTGGTTAAAGATACATTTTCAGGGTGGGTAGAGGCCTTCCCTACAAGGACTGAGACTGCCAATACAGTGGCCAAGAAGATTCTTGAAGAAATTTTTCCGAGGTTTGGAGTACCCAAGGTAATTGGGTCTGATAATGGACCCGCTTTCGTTGCCCAGGTAAGTCAGGGACTGGCCACTCAACTGGGGATTAAATGGAAATTACATTGTGCCTACCATCCCCAAAGTTCAGGACAGGTAGAAAGGATAAATAGAACTCTAAAAGAGACCTTGACTAAATTAGCCTTAGAGACCGGCATGGGAGACTGGACAGCCCTCCTTCCTTTTGCCTTATTCCGGGTCAGAAATACCCCGGGTCGGTTTAAGCTGACACCTTATGAGATTCTCTGTGGGGAGCCTCCTTCTCTTACTGAGGCTGGCTGAATGTTCCATCCTGATGTTGTCCTTTCTAACCCCTTGTTCACCCGCTTTCGTTGCCCAGCCCTTAAAGTAGTTTTGGTGTAAAGCCTGGGAGCAGCGCCTGGGAGCAGCTCTGGGAGGCTTATGAAGCTGGAGACCAGAGCATGTCTCATCAGTTCCAAGTTGAAAAAACCGTACTCGTCTGGCGCCATGGAGCTGGGAACCTTGAGCCTCACTGGAAGGGACCATACCTGGTGCTCTCGACTACCCCCACCCCAATGAAGGTAGAGGACATCTCTGCTTGGATCCACGCCTCTCACGTAAAAAAAAAAAAAAAAACTCCTGAACCTCCTAAGGATGAGTAAAGATTAAAAAAAAAAAAAAAAAAAAAGACTGT
>CAJQZJ010010411.1:9772428-9822070 GCA_907164525.1 Lophiomys imhausi
AAAGATTAAAAAAAAAAAAAAAAAAAAGACTGTAGACCCTCTTAAGCTACACCTGCATCGCAGGTGCTCTCCAGATGGGGAATGACAACCCCCATGCCCCTCAAAAACTTGTACTTGTTAGGTAACTTCCCAAACTGGGGAAGTCGTCTGGTCAATTTCTAAGGTAGTCCCCTCCCTTTCCTGACTTCTGCCTGCTAGCTGCAGGCCTGGAACAGTGGGATATTTCTGAGGCAGACCCCCAGACCCTCCCTGAGAGGGACCCTTAATCCTCCTCATGCTTATTCTCACATTTGGCCCATGCATCCTCAATCGCCTGATACAATTTGTAAAAGAGCGTCTGTCTGTCGTCCAGACCTTGGTACTAACTCACCAGTACCAAGCCTTGAAACAAATGGACACTGAAATTCCCTGATAAGTAAAAGATTTTACTTATGGTAAAGAAAAAGGGGAGAATGAAAGACCCCCGGCTAAGCATGCCTATTTGTTAGCTGCCATCCCAGTCATGCTGCTGTTTAAGATAAGGACTTTCCATGCTGGGCGAGGCCAGCAAAGATAAGATATCTGTTGCTCGGGGGCTTTCCAAACAGGATATCTGAGGTTAAACATCTGCCAACTGACTCACCGGCCCCAGGAACTGGGGAAACCAAAAAATGTGCTGACGATAGCCTTGTGGAATGCCAAGCTTGTCCCTAACCTGAACCCATGGCCTCATTTAAATCAACCAATGAGAACCCTATAACCATGCATCTGCTTCTGTAAGCCCGCTTCTTGCCACCCCAACCCTATATAATCAACCTTCACTGTAGCCCGGCACGCTCAGTCACCTGAAGGCTGTAGCGTCCGCAGGCGCCTGTGTAAACAATAAAGTTGCCTCTTGCACTTGCATCTGGTGGTCTCGGTCTCTGTCCTTAGACGCTGGGCCCCAGGGGCGGTGTCCCCATTTCAGGGGTCTTTCAGTCCAACAAACAAAAAATTCAGAAAACCACAACCAAGCATTAGTATTAATGTGTCTCAATATAGAGAACACATAAACTCATTTGCAACTGTTTATAATTAATAATTTTAAATATTTGAAAAAAGCCCACAAGAAGGAAGACCTATGACTTAGCTATATACAGGGGATAGGTATTAATTTTATCAACTTTAACCTTAGAAGTCAAACAGGTATTATAGGATTCCAGCTATGAAGAAATCTCCACTATTTTAACTGATAGGGTTAGTATGAATTTTGGACCCTTTCATTTTCTTTTCTTTCTTTCTTTTTTCAACTGTTTGGATTGAACTCTGATCACAATGGGTTGCAGTCCCCAAATAATCTGATAGTTTATTCACATGCTGTGAGGGTCAATCTTGATTGTCAATTTTGTTGTACTAAAAAGAGTGCTGATTAGGAAAGTGTACCATTTCTGGGTGTGTCCATAAGGGTGCTTCTGCAGAGAGTAGCTGGCAAGTGGACAGAGCCATACCACCAGTTGTGACCCATATGGCAGATAGGTATTGGAGAAATGTCCCTTACCTCCTCTCCCCGTACCTCCTCCTTGCCTCCCTCCCTCCCTGATCTTGGCTGCCATCATGTGAACTGCTCTTTTCTTCTCACTATTCTCCACATCCTGAGGTTCAGAAATTGAGAGCAAAATGAACCTCTTATGTGCTCAAGTCTGGTAACAGAGACAAAAATTCTATATATTTATCCCTCTCAGGTCTCTGAGGTGGTTGAAGAATAGACAGCTAGAGTCTCATAGTTAAATTTTGAGTTGTTTAGGAATCAAGAGGGTGTTCTGGATCAAAGAAGATGTTTTTAAAATTGTGATGCAAGTTAGTATGAAAGCTGAGTTGGATATAGAACTTTAAACTCATGGAGATGTTTAGATAGTAGAATGTTAAAGTCAGGTGCCAAATACATGTGGACTAGACATTGGGAATATATGCTAAGCCATATACCTCTCATAATTGTGGCCTATTTATTTCTGTTGTTTTGTATTGTATTTATTGCTATAAGAGAAAGAACCATTTGTTGGACTGAAAGGGGGAGCTGTTGGGGGGAAAAAGATATACCTTAAACTTAAAAAACAAGGGGGGGGAGAGAATGGAGGGTTGAGGAGGAAGAGGGTGTAGAGGGTGTGAGGGTGGGACTGGAGGGGGGAGTAGGGAGGGGATTGTATTGTGATTGAAATGTAACTTGAAGAAATAAAAAATAAATTAAAAAAAAAGAAATACTAACTGCTAAAAATTAGTTAACAAAAAATTGAATTGTAGCCTGGGTTTTCCTATTTTCCTTGGCCAGTCTGGAAATAAACAAGGAAAAGTTGTAAATATTTTTTTAAAAAACCTGTCACAAAATAAATGGTTCTTACTAACCAATTAGCCCTAATTGCGGAGCTCTAAATTGTATCTTATTAATAAATCTCATTGGCACTAATAATATACTTAGAATTACAGTCCAAAAGCAGAGACGAGAAAATGTTAGGAAGAGAATAACAACCGGCCCACACATTTCGGGGGCTGGAAACTGTGGAGGCTGTCTGGGTGCTTCATGTACACCATGTCTCCTTTCAGTTACACATCTACCTGTAATCACAAGTCTCTCTCTCCCATCAATAGACAAAGAACTAAAGGAACCTCAATGCTGTGTTGCTCAAATGTAGATCTAAATTCAGATCACATTGTTCATAGACTGTATCAACTCATAGATACTAAACTTATAGTCTGGACCAAAAAAAAAGAAAAGTCAATATTTCTTGTTTTGTTTTGGTTTGCTTTGTCTTTTTTCCCCCATTAGTTTTTCTTTTATTCCCTTTACATCTGGATCACACCCTCCCTCCTCTCTTCCCATTCCCATCCTTACATCTCCTCCCCCAACTCGTCCCCTCCACTTCTCCTCAGAGAAGGGGAGGCCCCCATGGGTACCAACCCACCCTGTTACATCAAGTAGTTGTAGGAGTAGGTGCATCCTCTCCCACTGAGGCCAGACAAGGCAGCCCAGCTATGGAAAAGGGATGCAAAGGCAGAAAACAGAATCAGAGACAGACCCCACTCTAATTGTTAGGGAACCCACATGAAAAACAAGCTGCACATTGGCTAGATATGGGGACCCAGATCCAGCCTATGAATGCCTTTGGCTGGTGATTCAGTCTCTGTGAGCCCCCAAGGCCTCAGGTGAGTTGACTTTGTAGGTTTTCTTGTGGTGTCCTTGACTCCTTTAGCTCCCTCAATCCATCCCCCTCCCCTCTTCCACAGGACTCCCTGATCTCCAGCTATTGTTTGATTGTGGGCCTGTGCATCTCTTTCCACCAGCTGTTGGATGAAGCTTCTCAGAAGAAAGTTATGCATAAATATCACTATTGGTTTCAGCACTGTCTTGTTTAGTAATCCCTGAAAAAGGTAGATCCAGCATCATATATTGTCAGGAAGGATTCTCCAAAGCCCAAGGTTGACTTCCTTCTGTCAGTGAACAAAGCCTTTCTTTTAACACATCCATTCAGTTATTGTGTCAGGCATTCATGGGATAACACAGACAGAATGCTGCCTTCATGAACCTTCTTGCCTATTGGGACAGACAGACAGACATGCTTAAAAGGTAACACAATTGTGCTAAATCTGAAAAGGCAAATATGCAGTATTTCGAGCTGCATAGTTTTTCAAAACTGCCACTAATAAGCGTAATTCTTGAAGGTGAAGAGATGGCTCCACAATTAACAGCACTTACTGCTCTTACCGAAGACCCTAGCTGAGATCCCAGCACCTACATTGTGATTCCCAACTATCTGTAAATCCAGTTCCAGGACTTCTGACACTGTCTTTTATGTGGTGCACAGGTATACTGGCAGGCAACAGCTACAATTATTTATTTTTATCTTTCCATACATAACAGTTTCTTCTGCCAGTATTCCAAATGATCTATTACGTGCATCAAAAGAGGGTGTCAGAATCCCTGAAGATGGAGTTACAGATAATTGTGAGTTGCCATGTGGGTTCCTGGATCTCAACTTGAAATTTAAATTAAAGGTAGAAAAGTAAAGTAGTTCAAATTTTATATCATTTAGAGGTGTATTTGCTTTAAAAAGTTACAGTGTACACCTACGGCATGTCACTGCAGACTGGAGACACATGGTTATGATATAAACAGCCTTACTGCTGGGAAGTCAGTGAAAATACAGTATCAAAGTCGACACTCGAAATCATGTAGAGATGTAATTATGTAATAAGCATGATAGTGGCAGAGGCTGGGAGAATGAGGTTGTCTACTAAATCAAGCATGAGCCTCAGAGAAAGTGTTTGAATGCTGCCATCTGCCAGTGCCAGTAAGTTGAGATGAAGACCACAGTGGCTAGGAAGCACAATCCATACAAAAACAAGAAAGGAATGAGAAGTAAATGGATTAGAGAGGTTTATACAGGGCAATAGTAAGTCAAGGATAACAAATCCTCATGGTGACAGGGTCATCTATCACCATGTAACAGGAGAGCCTGGTGACAAAGACAAAACTCTCTGGACATGGGTGCGTTTTTTCATCCAGATGGACGTGTTTCATTTCCTGATAGTATTCCCAACCACGTGGTAACTGCAATTATTTTCTGTTTTGGTAAAAGTTGCTATTAAACAGGAACAGGGGTGTTATGTTCATTAGTAATGTTAAGACTGCAGTACACCTGTCATCAAAACATTGAACTAAATGCCTCCATAAACTCAGCCCTCCAAGATGATGGTGATTTTTTTAAGCTTGATCACAATAATTGTGCACATTAATGAGTTTCAGGGCCATATTTCCACCAATAGCAGTCACTGACCAAATCTGATCTACCTTTCCCACACCTACATACCCACAGTAGTCCTTAATGTCTGCTACTCATAACTCCACTTTCAGGTTGACTAGGAAGGGGCACTTTTGCACATTTATTTTGTGTTTTGAAAATAAACCTTAAAACACTGTACCTAGCTGAGGACCAAGAGGCGAGGAGGGAGAGGGCTGTGATGGACATAGGACTTGAAATAATAAATAATGTTTAAAGAATTGTACATAATTCTTATGTACACACACTACCCACAACTTTTTCTGAATACATTTCATATTTGTATGACTAGTAGCTTATGATGGATTCATGAATTGTTCATAACTTTGTGTAGTTGAAATGGTGATCACCTGGGTTCCCTTTCCTTGGCATAATTTCTGATTTTTGCCTGGACTAAATCATTCAAGTAACTTGGTGAGAGAAAAGACAGCTGATTTTTAGTTGATTTTGTCAAATGATATGCTAATTAATTTTTCTTGTTTTATATACTTACCAAAGCAGTGTTTGCCTACAACTCACACAATATTGGAGTTTAAATGTCTGCCTTTCTGTGATCAGAGATTAAGATTTCTTGCAGAGGACCTGAGCTTGGTTTTCAGCACCCACATCTGGTGGCTCATAGACACCTGCAGCTCTAGCTTCATCATCTCTGGAACACTTTTCTAACCTCTGAGGGCATGTATGTTCACATATGCACAAACCTACACACAAAAACACATACACGTAAACTCAAAAAATAAAATAAGTCTATACCTCTGCAACAGACAAAATATGATATTTGAATGTTCATATATTCCAATGTCCATTTGCTTTTGGCCTATGAGTTAATACAATTTGACAAGTTTCCTTCACTATTTATTTATTTGTTTGTTTGTTTTTGTTTGTTTGTTTAGAGATAAGATCTCACTGAGTAACTTGGCTGGCCTGGAACTTGCTACATAGAGCAGACCACCTCAAAGTTATAGAGACCCTTCTGTTTCTCCCCCCCTTGCTACTGGGATTAAAGGTGTACACCATCACACCCAGTTTACTTCACTGTTTATGTTAATCTTCTTTTCCAAACTGAGAAGCAAAGAGGAGAAAAATAGTTGGTGCACTGCAGGCAAGGCAGAGGGATTCTGAGCTGTGAGTAACATTTCTACGATACTGTGAACAAGCTCTGGGTATCAGGCCAAGGTATGACAAGGGAGGTTGAACTGACGGTGCACTGCACACCTGAAAATTACTAGTGGCAAGTGGGTTTAAGGTGTTCATACCTTAATAAAATTACAAGATGTGAATACATGTTAGTCAGGCGGAACCTGGATATAAGTGTGTGTGTTTATATGTATATATATAACCACATATATGTGGTTATATATTGTATATATATATTGGATGTGGGATAAATACATATATTGGATATATATATCCTATATTATATATGTATATATATATACATGTGTCATGTGTATATCCATATCTATCCATATCATATATAGCCACTATATTGATAGTGGATATATATATATAATATATTATATATATATATATATATATATATATATATATACTGTTCTATAATCAAGCAGATGCATGTTTAGGGACCTCTTCCTACTACCTTACTACCAATGTCTAACTTAGAAAAACAACTGTGCATGTACCTTTTCATGCATTAGAAAAATTCAAGCCACGTTTGGTGTTTTCTCAAAATGCACAAAGGCAAAAAAAAGTCAAGGTTACCTCTAAATGCATAGAAATATCATGTGCATTAAGTATTGCAAGTACTTTGATTGAACTGACTGAAGAATTTAGCTTTTGGTGTTGAATAACAAAGAAGATTAAGATTTTTGACATACAGTATGGAAAGCATTTATTTTCAACCAAAGTGTTTTGGGCATTTTAAGGAACATGCTGAAGAAAATGTACTTCTTATCTTTCATTAGCATGTGGGATAAATACAAGAAAATATTTATGAGAGCATCCTAGTGGAAAATGCATCATAGCCAGAGTAGGGCAACAGACTTAGTCAGAGAACATTACAATATGATCAAGTCAAGTGCATAGAAAGGATCCTAATGCATACTTTTCAGGTGTGTGGGACATCCACCCCTCTATTAATCAGGGCAAATAACAATGCTATTCTTGTGTCATTGTTTTTTCCCTGTTATAGCATAATTCAAAAATCATGTATATGTGATAAATAAGAAATATAACACTGTTAACTCATTGTTAGTCAGTCCTGTAGGCTTCCTAACCAATTTCTGTTCGGCCTTTACCTCAGGTAAATTCTAGTCTGAGATTTGTGTTCAAATTGCCCTTGCTTTGTCACATACATGCAGAAATGAGTCTGATTCCATTTAATCAGAGCAAGGATTAATAAGTGGAACTGCCAGCCTACCAGGAAGTTCCAGGGTGTCTTTTCACAGTTATTACCAGAAGAAGACCAAAGAACATCCCCACTTTTAACACCTTGAAGCAGTTTGTCTGTCCCCCAAATTCACATGCCTACAGTCATATGTCATGTGTTGTTGTTCTTTCTGGTTTCTACCATTGACATCTATTTAATGGGGTAGTGTTAAGCATTCTAAATGTTGATTGGTCCTGTTTGCTGTTTGTTACTTAATTGACTCTGATTGGTTAAACAAATGCTGAGGCCTGGAGATTGGGCAAAGACAGAGTTAGGCAGGACTAGAGGCTTTCGGAGAGAGACAGACATCTTAGGAAGAGGAAGGTTTCTGGAGAGAAGCCAGGAGTAAACAAGGAAGATACACCATGGGGTAGATTAAAGAAGATCCTTTCACGTGGTATATCCATGTGGCCAGGAACATTGGCATATCGTGTAGAATGGCAGTCCAAGGGGACGTATGTATATATGGGGTCATATTTGGGTAATAGAATTATGAGCTAGGTTAGGTGGGCTAGGATTGCACAACCCAGGCCTAGGCTTTTTAAAATCCACCCAGTGTCTGCGTGTATTCATTTATAATGCCGGGTTAAGGATTTACACCGCCAAAACAATTAAAGATAATATAAATACTAGTAAATAGTTTAATTAGCCATATTTTTTTCTACATCTATTGATTGGAAATAAAGTCCTGTTGTTACATATATCTGTGGTTTATCCTTCTCTGCTGCATCCTAACCACTGGGTGATTAGACCACAGTTCCCTTGTCTATTACACTATTCTGAGGCATGGCTATTTCCAGTTTGGAGGTGTTTTAAATAACACTTCTACAAACATGTTCCTGCATACTTTACAAAAGGGCACTGATTTAAAAAAGAAAGCTCCTACAGACATATTCTTTCATACTTTACAAGGACACTGCTCTTTAAAAAATCTAGTTTCAGAAACCGGGTTAATACTATGGGTCTATATTTAGCTTTACTCTATATCTGAAGTAGTAGATCTATATTAGATGGATCAGTTTAAACTCCCATCAGGAACACATGAGAGATCTAGTTGCTCCATGCTTTCTTCAAAATTTATCCTTATCTTTTTCTTCTAATTTTAGCTGTCCACTGGTTTTGTAATACTATATCTCATTGTGGTTTTAATCTGTATGTCCTTAAACTGTTTGTTGTGTAGACGGGGGGTAGGGGGGTTGTTTTCTCCATGGGTTAAAATTTTAAAAAGCAGGAAAGAGGTGCTTCGTGAAATCTTGGGGTGTCCCAGTAGACCCATATTCCTCCCTACCAGGGAAACTGGAGTCGCTCTTGGTATTCTCTGTGTCATTATGAAATCCATAATACACATATTCAAATGGAAGATCAGTTTGAGTTTTTAAAAAAATCCTGTCCATGTTGCATGTCAACAGGTGTCATTATGTTAATCTTGTTCAGGTATATTGCTGAAAGACACAAGTTCCACTTACCTTTAAATACAGAGAAGACACTATTTGACTGCAGAGTTCCTGATCTTCTGGCTCTGACAATCTTTCTGCTTCTCTTCTGTATTTTTTTAATGAGTGCCAAGTCCTTTGCATTTGCATAGCTCCTGGGGACTTAGCTTATGTGGGAAAGAGGCAGAATAAAGAAAAGGCAGACACACATACACACAGAGAGAATGCTGGGATCAGGTGGTCTGGGCTCTCTGATGGAGAAACAGTGGTATCCAGGAGGCTCAGCTTGTTATTATGTTGAGTAGAACAGAGAAGTGGGGTTATCACATAGAGATGAACCCTTGTTCAGGTGGGATTGTTACAGAGAAACAAGCAGGCAGCTGAATCAATCGGACAGGTTTGGTTAATCTCAGTTGAATAGTTTCTATAAAAGAGAAGTCTTTTTTTTTTTTATAAATACTTTTTTTTTTCTTCAAGTTACATCTCAGTCACAAACCCCTACCTATTCCCCCTTCCTATCCCGCCCTTCTACCCTCTTCCCCCCAGAAGTTTCCCCTTTCAGTCCAACAGATGGTTCCTTCTCTTATAACAGTAAGTATTATACAAAACAACAGATATAAATATGCCACATTTATGAGAGTTAAATGGCCCAGTATACCTTCCCAATGTCCAGTTTATACATATTTGGCCCCTGACTTTAACATTCTACTATCTAACCATCTCCATGAGTTTAAAGGTCTATATCTGACTCAACATTCATACTAACTTGCAACACACTTTTAAGAGTATCTTCTTAGATCTATAACACTCTCTTGATTCCTAAACAACTCAAAATTTAACTATGAGACTCTAGCTGTCTATTCTTCAACCACCTCAGAGACCTGAGAGGGATAAATATATCTGCTTATATAGGAAGTGCAGGGCCTGCAGCTTCCAAAACTAAGAAAGGACATACTAATGACTGCCTGGACAGTTCCCATTTTCTCTCCATACATTCCTGCAGCAGTCTTCAGCCTTTGAGTCCTGTTTCTCTGGCAGACATTTGTTGTAGAGCAGGGATTATGAAGGACTTACCTACCCTGTCTTGGCAGAGTTAGGCTGTCGACTTCCCTGCTGCCAAGTTTTGTCCTTTTTGGACAGCAGTCTGTCTGCAGTTGGTGCAAGGGGTTTTTTCATGCCAAGAGATAGGCTTGCCACTAATTCAACCATCTTACAGTGGAGGTTCTTCGATGCTTATCTTCTACTTGGAGTAGAATAGGGGGTGCTGTCAGGCGCTGATATGTCTCGATATCAAAAAAAATCTTGATTTAAGATAACATCTTTGAATGCCATATTCTGCAGATCTCTACGGGTTTTTGAAGATGCCCTATCCATCTCTTGTATTTAGATAAGCAAATGTTGCTTGTCTCTTAGCAACTTGATTACTGGGTAGTTTAGAGAATATCTGTGATAGACTGTCATAGTAGCTAACAAAGAGACATGTTTGCATGACTAGGAGTTTGTTTTACCTAACTATCCTAGACCGTTTTAGACGGTTGGTATCAAGAGGTCAGAGCTTCACATTTTATTTTTAAGTATCTCTAGGTATGATACAATTAGGAAGCATTACCTTTAATTTTGTATCAATATACAAAGATCTATTCAATTGTGAATATACTCTTAATTATGTATCAATATACAAAGATCAATGTCTATGTAGCCCAATACAATCTTAATATTATGTCCATATACAAGGGTCAATACCATTGTGGCCAACTGTAATCTTAATTTTGTATCAATATACAAAGATCAATACCGATGTAATCCAATACAATTTTATTTTTGCACAATAAACAATGGTCAATACCACTTTAGCCAAATAAACTACTAATTTTGTATCAATATACAAAGGTATAAGGGCATATTCAATAATCTGCCCCTTCTTTTTGGACCTTCCTGTGCTATGTCTATATCTCATTTTTCTCAAGCCTATGCGCTCCTACATAGGAGAGGAAGAAGGATACAGAAAAGGAAAAGTAGGAAGTCCCTGGGTCTAACCTCCAAAACCCATTAAACAGGACCATTTATCAGCTTGTAATCTCTTCCCCTAAATATAGGAGTTTTCAGTTATCCTTCAAATAACCAAAAAGAAGGGCAGAGAAACACCCTCCCCACCCTCTGGGCATGGGACATAGCTCTGCTCTCTTAAAGTGACTTCCTGCTGATTTGGGAAAAGAGAAGTCTTTTTTTTTTTTTTTTACTCTTTTTAATATAATTTAATTTTGATCCTGACCACAGTTTCTCCTCCCTCCACTCCTCCTCCCCTTCTCTTCAGAAAAGGGCCAGCCTCAATGGATACCATCCAGCCATGGCAAATCAAGTTACAGTAAGACTAGGCACCTCCTCTTCTATTAAGGGTAGACAAGGCAAGCCAGTAGGTGAAAAGTTACCGAAGCCAGGAACGGGGCCAGAGACAGCCCCTGATCTCACTGTTAGAGTCCCACAAGAAGACTAAGTTACACAACTGTAGCATATGTGACGAAGGCCTAGGTCAGACCCATGCAGGCTCCCTGGTTAGCGATTCAGTCTCTGTGAGCCCCTGTGAGTCCAGATGTTGATTCTGTGGGTTTTCTTGTGGTGTCCTTGACCCCTCTGGCTCCTACAATCCTTGCTCTGCCTCTTCCAAAGGATTCCTTGAGCTCCATCTAATGTCTGGCTGTGGATCTCTGTGTCATTTTCCTTCAGTTGCTGGGTGAAGCTTCTCTGATGGCAATCGGGCTAGACACCAATCTAAGGAGTTTGTAGGCAGAAGCTGATCTTGCAGGCTTCACTGAGGTTCCGGCTGGGGCATTGTGTAGAGCTGAACGGTCCCAGCGATATTGGATTGCCGTGGTTGCAGGCCCCCGATGGAGACAGCTATTGAGGAAGTCTGCCAGGCAGAATCAACTGGGTCACTCGTCCTTCTTGGTGCCTGATTCTGCTCTCTGCTGAGGTTTCCGCTGTCCAGCCGTCCCCGGGCTCCCCTAATGTGGCAAACATCACAGATGTCGAGAGAGCTACAATGGACATTTTCTACACACGGTATCAACATCTACACATGGACCAGAGGAAGGCCTTGCTAGTTTTCTCTAAGCCACATTCTAGGGAAGAATTATTTTCCATTCCTTCAAGGGTCTGAGGCTCTGGGGTCCTTTACATGGCCATCCCCATGTGAACAAGTACCCGAATATTCACTCAGTGCACCCTCTGCTCCCCCCATTTGAGTCTTAAGTGTAGAGGTCAACAAAATTCCACATGGTTTTCCACCTAGATGAAAATCTAGAAGAGGTCAACACCTGCAGAGAGATAGATGATCAGGTTCCTTCTGGGATGAATTCCCATAGAGGTTGTTCAATGCCAAGTGGTCAGCCATAGGCACATTTACATATCAGCAAAGCCAAATGGACTCAATAAGTTTTGTGTGTGTGTGTGTGTGTGTGTGTGTGTGTGTGTGTGTGTGTGTGTATTTATTTATATACATACATATTTAAAGAATGGATGAGTCAGGGAAATGGGGAGATGAGAGTGACATCAGGTCAGTGCTAATATATAAAGCTTTCAGAGAATTCATACTAGTAGAGAGCTATTAATCTCTGCTACATGAGTTATATTAGTTGTATGTGAATTAATGTATAAGTATTTACTTTATGTACATTTCTTATATGTATAATTATATTTATTTATAATTTATTATGTGTATAATTATACACATTACATATTATGTTTATATATATAATTATACATTAATTCATGTATAATTAATGACAAATATTATATGTTTAACTATATATTATATATAATTATATATAAATAATATGTAATTATAATGTATATTAAAAACAGAAACTATAAAATAAAAAAGTAAAAGAAAGAATAAAAACTGTAAGTATTGATTGACAGCAAGTAAGCAGTCAATCTTGCAGCTGCCTGAAAGAGGAGAATGGAGAAGACAAGCCATCATGGAGGCCAACTACAATATGGGAAGAGAGCTTTAGAGAAAGAAGCACAGAACATTGGAGAATTAACTGCTCACTTAGGCTCTGGAAAAAGTCAGAAAGAATAGTGCAGAAGCAAAGAGAACAGGATAGCTCCATAATGCAGAAAGGCAGAACCTTCTGGTGGTTCAAAGGGACTAAGTAGGGATGGAAATTCTGGGAAGGAAAAGCACATTATTTGATGGTGAACCCACTTTTCTAGGACTGGTCCCTTAGCCAGGCTTTTGACCTGCCCAACTGAATTAGCTCAAAAGAGAGGAGGCAAAAGCATGCTTCCACCCTCAGTTAGATTCCATTTGCTACTAATACATTTTTGTATCTTCATTATCATTATTTGGGTAGAATCATTGGTGAACTGGATACATAAGCCCTTTGTCCTTTCTTAAAACGAGCTTGTCTAGAATTAGCCTAATGATCTATCAGAATTAATGATATATGAGTTTTTCTTATATATTCTAGATAGAATCTTTTGCTGACACTCCATATAGCAAATACCTTCTCCTATTCAGTAAGCCTTATTTCAATACCCCATTCTTTTTCAATTTTCAACTCTTTGCTAGATTTATTTTCTCTTTTAGAGTACAATCCTTAGATAATTTTTTGCACTAAGAAGAATTTAATTGATTGTAAATCATGTTTTTCTTATTAACAAAGCTCTTTTATTCTTATTTTTGAAAATTATTTAAGTGGGAGTCTCTATTCTCACTTGAGATTTCCTCACACATAGTTTTATTTATTTATTGCTTCAGGTTACATCTCCATCATAGTGTCCTCTTTCCACCCCACCCAGTCCTGTCCTCCCACCCTCTACACCCTAACCCTTCCATCCCACTCCTCTGGAGTGGAGTGTCCCTACAGAACAGTCCCCCGCCCAAGTTCAGCAGTCATATGAGGGCCAAGAGCCTCCTCATACACTGGGGGCCTACAAGGCATCACCACTAGGTAAAAGTGTCTTATTGACAGGGAGAAAAAGAAAAGGTCTATGTCCATGTTCCCTTTGGTGCATTGGTTGTAGTATAGATATCCTGTACTATATGGCTAAAATCTGACTATAAGTGAATAGATGCCATGTGCATCCTTCTGGATCTGGGTTAGCTCACTCGGGATGAGCTTCTCTAGCTCCATCCATTTGGCTGCAAATTGCATAATTTCATTGTTTCTGATAGTTGAGTAGTATTCCATTGTGTAGATGGAATCCATTCTTCAGTTGAGGGACATCTAGGTTGTTTCCACTTTCTAGCTATTACAAATAAGGCTGCTATGAACATAGATGAGGAAACTTCCTTGTGATTCGGTGAGGAGTCATTTGGGTGTATACCCAGAAGTGGTATGGCTGGGTCCTGAGGCAAAGCTATTCCAAGTTTTCTAAGATATCTCCAGACTGACCTCCATAGTGGTTGCATAAGCCTGCACTCCCACCAGCAATGGAGGAGGGTTCCCCTTTCTCCACACCCTCACCAGCATGTGCTGTCATTTGAGCTTTTGATCTTAGCCATTCTGACAGGTGTGAGATGGAATCTCAGAGTCGTCTTGAGTTGCATTTCTCTGATGATTAAGGATGCTGAGCATTTCTTCAAGTGTCTCTCAGCCATTAGGGATTCCTCCTTTGTGAATTCTCTATTTGCCTCCATCCCCCATTTTTTGATTGATTATTTTGTTTCTTGACATTTAATTTCTTGAGTTCTTTGTAAATTTTGGATATTAGACCTCTGTCATATGTGGGGTTGGTGAAGATTTTTTTTCCCAATCTGTAGGCTGCCGTTTTGTTTGAATGACAGTGTCTTTTGCCTTGCAGAAGCTTTTCAGTTTCATGAGGTCCCATTTATTGATTGTTGGTCTTAGGTCCTGAGCTGTTGGTTGTTCTGTTCAGGAAGTTGTCACCTGTGCTAATGATTTCGAGGGTTTTCCCCACTTTTTCTTCTAGTAGATTTAGTGTGACCAGCCTTATGTTAAGGTCTTTGATCCACTTGGACTTAAGTTTTGTACAAGGTGATAAGTATGGGTCTAATTTCATTCTTTTACATGTGGACATCCAGTTGGACCAGGACCATTTGTTGAAGATGCTGTTCTTTTTCCATTGTGAGGTTTTGGCTTCTTTGTCAAAAATTAGGTGACCATAGGTGTGTGGGTTCATTTCTGGGTCTTCAATTCGATTCCATTGATCCACATGTAGTTTTTATGTGCCCAGATAATACACTAGTTTTACCTTTGTATCTGTCTTCTCAAATCTCACTGATACAGAGTGAGGATGACTGTTTCACATGTCCTGACATTTGCTTGTGTCTCTAAAAGTTCTCAGGCATTATATTTTGAACTCTGATTCACTTCCACTTTGTACTCTCTCTCTAATTTCTCCTCCCAACTCCAACTAAATGTATTACTGACCACAGTCCATTGTCCTTAATGTCTTCCCATGTTTCTTTATACTTCTAAAAGTTCCATCTTTCTTTATTTCATATTGGACAATTATAAAAATTTCTATAAACTTTATCTTATATTATGCCTAACCTGGGTTGACGTGCTCTCAGCAATTATAGTTACAATTTATAATACTTTCATGTTTCCTTCACACTGCTACAGTGGACAAATCTAAAGTAAATCCCCTGAAATTATGTTCATTTACCTATGACCAAGATAATAAACATCAAACAGTATCATAACCTATAACATTGATATAAACCCAAGAAAGAATATGGGGTGGGAATTCTCTGTAATATACCGTTTATTTATCAGTTCATTCAGCACAATAACTCAATATAGAGTGCTATCTGACAAAGAACTTGGCCATAATTATGGTCACTATATCTTTATTAAGCCAGCTTTCCTAATCTTCATTATATACTATGTGAACTACTGTCTGGTGAATACATAAATTTTAGTACCTAGAAGAGGGATGAAAACAATTCTTCTAGTTTTACCCCCTGAAAAACACAGACTTTCCTGCTTTTTGCCATCTCAGAGTCCAAACAACAGAAACCACCTAGAAACATCATGGTGGTCCATTATATGGAAAATACACTATTTTAACATGATGTTAAAAGTGGATTCTGTGGCAAGATACATGCAATCTCAGTCCTATTCAATACAGTTTACAGTGATCCAAAGAGTTGCTTATAAGATGTTAAAGCTCCCATGATCTGGGAATGTCATGGAATATCCTGTCTTAGTTAGGGTTTTGTTGCTGTGAAGAGACATCACCACGATAACTCATATAAAAGAAAATATTTAGTTGGGGCTGGCCTACAGTTCAGAGGTTTAGGCCATTGTCATCATGGTGGGAAATATCGCAGCATGCAGGTCAATAGAGTGCTGCCAAGGTAGTTGAGATTTCTACTTTCAGATTGGCAGGCAGCAGGAAGAGAGAATGACACTGGACCTGGATTGAGCATTTGAAACCTCCAAGCCCACCCCCAGTGATACACTTCCTGTAACAGGGCCACACCTATTCCAACAAGTCCATACCTTCTAATCCCTGTCAAGTAGTACCAGCTACTATGAGCCTATGGGGGCCATTTTCATTCAAACCACCACATCCTCTAAGGGAAAGAAAATAATGTGTTGGACTATTAGTTCTTCCTGAGGTACTACACAAAATCCCTTAGACTGGGTAATTTGTTTTTTCTCTTCCATTTATGATTTTTCATAACCCAGGCTCACTTTAAATTCCTAGAATGAGCTTGAACTTCTGACTCCCTTGACTCTCAGTGCTTAGATTATTGTCAAGCACCATCAGAGCCCAGATTATGTAGTGAGAGGGCTGAGCCCAGGCCTTCATGCAAGCTAGGCAAGCACTCTACCAACTGAGTTATATCCTTATCTCAGTGTAGAAATACAAATAATTAGTTAAATTATTTCCTGTATTTATATTATAGTTAATTAGTTGGTGGTGTTAATCCTTAACCCATCAGTATAAATAATCATACAGACACCTGATGGATTTTTTAACAAGACTTAGCCTGGATTATTCAATCTTGGACCATCTATTCTAGCTTATAATTCTATTTCTCAGATAAAACCCCATATATACATACATATACTCTTGGACTGTAATTATTCATGTTATGCTGATATTCCAGGACACGTGGCATGATATTCCTCCATCTTTAACCCCTTGCACCTCTCCTCTCCCTCTTCCTGGTTTCTTCTTCCCATGATTTTCACTGTCTGCCCCAGAAGGCCCAGAACCTTTGCCCCGCCTACCTCTCTTTTACCCAATCCAGGCTGCAGCATTTATTAGCATCACTTGGTGCACTTATGGCCTGGTATAGCAAATAGGCCTCTGGGAACAAATTAATTAACATTTAGAATACATTACAGATCACTGCATCAATTCCCTCTTTTTGTCTAAAAAGAGACTATTTTTAAAACAGTAATAACCAATATGAAACAATCAGGAAAACCATATATAAAAGTTACATACATAATATTTAGCCTATTTTTATCAGGAAACTTTGAAGAGAAAAAAAATAAACTATCCTATCTTGGTAAGTCTAAAGTTATGAACCTAAATATTTTCTATCATATCCTATATTTATAAACCTAAAGATTTTATTTAGATTCAAAAATATCCTTTTAAATCCTAACCAACTGAAGTTCAATTGAAAATTTATATCTAATATGTTTCCTACCCCATCAAAGACTTAAGGGATAAAGTTATTATTTGTGTGAGTAGGAAGTACAGGAGAGCAGCTTCCAGAATGGAAAAATGACAGTTTGCTGCCTATACAGTCCCTAATATTTCTTGATACAGTTGGAGCATCATCTTCAGCCTTCTGGTAAAGTATATCTCACAGACCAATTGTGCAACAGGAAATAAGGATTTTTCCATTCTGTCTTTACAGAATCAGGACATTGACATACCTGCACTTAAGTTCTGGACTATCTTTGGACTGTATATAGTCTGTTGAGGGAGTAGGGACATTTCTGCCCAATAGGAATTATCTCCTGATGGAGACTTTTTGATGCTCATTATCTCCTCCAAGTCAAATGGGAGTTGTCAGGAGCTGATTGTGTCAAGTCATCTTTAAATGCCATTTTCTATACACCTCTGAGGGTTTTGAAGACATCTATTTATTTATTTATAAATCTATCTATAAATCCATCATCTATCTATCTATCATATCTGAACCGGCAAACTGTATATTTTTAACTGTTTACTATCTGTTTAACCTAGGAAGCCTATTTTTGTGATAAATTAAGACTGGTACTTGACATGACCAGGAGCTTCATCAGCCATCAATCTGTATTACCCAATCTCCTAAATAGATTGCAGTAGCAGTCCAAAAAGGATTGGAAGTAAACCTGTACTTTTAATTGAGTTGTATAGGCATAATACTATATATAAATTGAAACACACATATATGTGTGTCAAAATATAATATTCTATACCAATGAATCAAAAATTAACCTTATATTGCATTAACATACAAAATTTATACCAATGTATCAAAAGACAATCTTATTTTCAGAATAGCAATAGCTCTAAGTTGCAGAGAAGATTCAATAATGTACCTTTATATCTTATCATTTCTATAATATATACCCATATTCCCTCTCCTTTTTCTTTTCAAGTTTTGTCCCCTATAAAGAGAGAAAGAAGGATAGAGAAAAGAAGAAAAAGGAGAGAAATCCCTGAGTCTAACCTTGCTTATATCTTGGTTAACAAGATCATTTAACAACTTTTAACCAATCCTCCTAAACGACATCTATAACCCATCAAATGACAAAAGAATCACCCACCCCACCTTTTGAGAATGGGGCATCACTCTCTTAAAATTGCTTCCTGCTGATTTGGGATGCAGGAAACTTGTTTGGGGCCCGAAACAAAATGGAAAATTGGTTAAACAAGTTAATAGTAACATTTACTGTCCAGTCTCTATGTGTTCATTAATTTGAATGACCTGAGCAGTTCGTAGTCTGAAGCTGAACTTTGGGTGGCAAAGTTGAGGACTTTACTGAAGTCCTGGCTGGAACAATATCTGAGGCTGGACCATCTTAGCAAGCTGTTTTGAAGTTCTTCTAGAGGCAGATCTACAGGAAACAGCTATTGAGGCAGTCTGTGAGACTGGATCATATGGATTATTGTCTTGTCTTCTTTCATGTCTGGTGCCTTTGTTCTGAAAATATGCAATTTCTCACAAATAACATATAGTTCTGTAATTACAAAGATGCCTGGGATCTGCAGGATGCACAAATCAATTAAGGAAGATTTTCTTCTCTTTGTTTGAACAGAAGGAAGACATTTGTAAATCTCCATTCATTCCATATGAAAGGATGACATGCAATAATAAGTATTGTGGCTTCTATGTAGCCAATAATATTTTTATTGGCTATGTAGATATTTATGTCTTAGCCAGTCTGAGCTGTTCCTACATAGTGGAATCAGCAATTATAAGTTACCCATTTGTTCTTTTGTTTGTAGCCAAGATCTGTAGGAGGCTTTTCCAGTCAAATCTGATTTCTATCAGTTTTTGTGGAAGACTTATGTTGGGGTAGTGTTAAGCATTCTAAATGTTAATTAATTGGTCCTTCTTGCTGTCTGTTACTTACATTGACTCTGATTGGTTAAATAAAATGTCGAGGCCTGAGACTGGGCAAGGACAGAGAAAGGTGGAACTTCCTGAGATTAGAACAGGAAGCCTGTGTTTTAGACAGAGGATTAATGCATTCCAGCCAGCAGCAGGAGGAAAGAGGATGCACACTATGGGTTAGAAAAAGGAACCTCATTCCACATGGCCAGGAACATCGGCATAGAGTGGAGAATGGCAGTCCAAGGGGACATATGTATATATGGGGTCATATTTGGATAATAGAATTAAGAGCTAGCTTAGATGGGCTAGGATTGCACAATTCAGGCCAAGGCTTGTTAAAAATCCATGGTGTCTGTGTGTGTTCATTTATAATGTCTGGATCAGGATTAGCTGCTGATCCAATTAGATATAATATAAATACTGGTAAACAATTTAATTATTTCTACAAATGGTGCCCAATGTAATTTAATTAATTTTTTTTACAGACTTAGCTGTTCTTTCCTGTTGACATTAAATAAAAAGCTTCTCTCCTAAAATGACATCGCCTTTGTCCTCCATTTTGAAGTTATTATAGCTATAAATTTATTAAAATTAGCAGTCTATAAGCCTGCTATATTTTGATTTCCCATAAATGGCCTAAATAAAACCATCATTATTATTACTATCTTAATTATGATCATATATATATATATATATATATACATGGCTACATATGATCATTTTTAAATTGAAAATTTAGCATAAGACCATATGGAGTTTAGGTATTGTCCTCTACAGTTGACATAAAGCTATTAGTTGATTGAGACAGGGTGTGTGTGTGTGTGTGTGTGTGTGTGTGTGTAGCTCTGGCTGTTTGAAAATTAGGTTGGCCTCAAACTCACAATAAATCTATCTGTCTTTGCCTTTGTCCCCCATGTTTTTGGAATCAAAAGCATGCATATACATTTTTTTCTTTTTATCCTTTCTTTGGAGATCTAATTTCTATGTGGATATATCTATCCTTATTGAGAGAGAGTTTTTCCCTGTGTAGCTTGGGCTGTCTTGATTGACTCTGTAGAGCTCTGTGGATTAGATTTGCCTCAAACTCATAAGGAACTTGTTTTTTACTTGTCTCACAAGTTTTGGGATCAAGGTATGAATCAAATTAATTCAATTACCTTTATTAAACCATAATATTAAATCATTTTGTATTAGTCTGAGTTCCAATTCTCCCATGGGGGCCTAGTTTTTGAGGAGATTGATTTCAAGTAGTATAATATGCTATTTTATGTTAACTTTTGTTAACTATTGGTGGCATGAGACTCATATTCCTCCCCCAGCCTAACTCTGGGTCCTTACATTGACTAACATATCTCTTTAAGGGCAAAATGCCTCTTGAACCCAGTTCTCCCATAGAAGCCCCCACACCTAAGGAGGGTTGGCCTGTCACCTTTTTCTCTTTATATAAATTAGATATTATGTGAATTTATCCATTAGATCAGTAAGGACATAATTATTTATTACTAAGCAAAAACTTACATAGTACCTTCAAGGAAATAATACGTCATTTTGAATTCTAGACTGTCATTAGCAAGCAGCCTTATCTTATCAGCAGAGGTCCTGCACTGGCTTCATTGTTTAGAGTAGGCTGGTCAAGAATTGAGAAATCACCCTGCCTCTGCCTCCAGTGTTCTGGGATTATGGTCATATGTTATTAACGTCCTGCTCAAATATTTCATTAACATCCCAAATCAGTCCAAAATCCTTAAAATTCTCCCATGTTTTAGTAATGCAAAATCATAAAAATATCATTTCTATCTTCTGATATAGGGGAAATCAAAGACATATAACCAAAAATCAAGCAAAGAAACAAGAACATTACAAAAACCTTGGTTTAGCTGTGTCAACCCATGCTGCAATTAAAGCTCTGTTCACCATTCCCTGGAATATAGTTGTGGCTGCATTTTATTGGTGGGCCTGTTCTAGATAATCCTGACAAGCATCTAGTAGCCAGGGAGCTCTGAGCTCCAGCTGCCATCAATTTTGTATTTTCTATTGGAAAGAGTCCTTTTCTTTCTTCCCTTATTGTCATTACTTGCAATGTAGCCTTCCATTTGTAAGCTCTCTCCTCTCTAAGCCTGTCCTAGTCTGATCTTTCTCAAAAAGGATACACAGAACCACAATTGTCTGTGTAAAAATCATTTGTATGCTAAGAGAAACAAACTCAAATGGAATCCAAATGTGTTAAGACATTATGAATTCCTTCATTTTTAATCTAGGCGGTTAATTTCATTCCCAAACTATGTCTAGAAGGCTTCCAGTTTTTTAGTACATAGGAATATCCAAGGCCTTAGCTCTCTGGCTGAAAGGTAACAGTGTCTGTTAGGGGACCTGCACTTTTGAAATGTATTTGGGTTCAATTCCCTGCCCTTTGGCTGCGAAACCACCTTTTGCCTGGGCCTTCTCAAGCTGTAAGCATGGATTCTAATTGTCAGTCAGTTGTCATGGATTCTCAAGCTGTAAGCTGAATTCTAAAAGTCAAGTAAGCTAGATGCAGTCTACCCTAAGATACAAGCGGCAAATCTGAGTTTGGAAGTGAATGAGCCAAAATGATGCAAGTGAGCCATATGAATGAGTAATCCAGACCTTTAAGATGTGTCCGTACTTCTCCTCAGCTCTTACTTATGAAGCTCATAAGGAAGTTATCTATAAGAAACTCATAAAATGAATTGCACTGTTACATGGATCAGCAAAGATGATAGATTAATAGAGTCCCTAAGTGGATTGTTGTTGCCCTAATTTCTCATTCAGAGGTGAACCTGAAAGGCAGTGGTAACGAGAAATCCTCTCAGTGGGCAAAGTTTCAGGCAGTACACAAGTATACTAGCTGTCTAGTTTGCTCAGAGAAAAATTATATACAGAAAGAATATGAACAAACTCTGACAAACTTATTTATTACTTTCTGCTTCAGATTTCTTTATAGGTAAAACATGAATTAAAATAAAAGCTTTATTATAGGTTTTGAATGCACATAAACTGTTTAAAGCTTTCTTTAATAACAATTAACTCTTCATTAAATTTATCTGTTATACTTTCAAAATATACTAATATAAATATACATATATTAGTCCAAATAACATGTTAAATATTAACTCAAGGTTTTTTACCTTGGGGAAATTGTGTAAGATCCAACATAGGTACTGAGATCTCATTTCTTAATTTTCATCAATTCCTTCAGCAAAAATAAATTAAGAACCAAATATTCTTCTAAGTACCTAGGACAGTGGTTCGCCATCCAAACAAAAATTCCTGTCCTCTTGACATTTACATTTTTGTGCAAAGGAGAGGTAAAAAAGCTGGTCATGTAAAATATGTAACAGTTAGGCCAATTATGGAAAAACTAAAACAGTGACGGTGATAGGTAGGGCCAGAGTGAGCTGAGGTTGAAATCTAAGATAAGTGTTCAGGGAAGAGAGAATGTAACATGTGGATAAATCCTTAAGGAAGTGAGATAGTGGCCTTTATGGAGAGCTGAGTAGAAGACTCTCAAAGCAGAGAGAACAGCTACAAAGCTCTTGACCCTGCGCTGGTCCTGTCATAGCTGATGGACCGTGGGAAGGCCAGAGAAATGCTAGCAGGCTGTTGAGAAAAGCATCAGAGAGGTAAAGGGGCTAGTCACAATGGACAGTGCAGACAATTTTAGACAATTTGACTTTTATTGTGAGCAAAGTGGGAAGCTTGTGTGACAAATGTTCTAGGCCCCTTCTTCATCCTATGGTAGAACAGCTTGATTCGCATCAAGAATGAATGAGCAAGATGGTCAGGCTTATCACAGCAGACCAAAGGAGTCGGTTGATGTTTGAATTATAATGGTAGAAGTGGAAGGAGTAAATGGTAAAATCATACAAATATTTTGATGATAAAAAAAGTTCAAGTTACTAAATTCCATTTTTAGTATCCTTAATTACCAAGATCCATTTATATCCTAATTCTAGCTCTTTCCACAAATTTACACATTCTCTCCTACTTAGCAGCAATTTGACTAAGCTGTTATGTAACAATATGAAAATCATATTAAATGCTGACTTTGGGCTTAAAACAGTTTTGATATTAAAGTCCTGTTACCAGTGTCTAGGCAGTCCATTTCAAATAAATTACTTTATTCAACTTCATACGTCCTTTCTGTCTTAGGTATTTTTCTATTGCTGTGATAAAATACTCTTTAAAAAAATCCATGTAAGGAACATTTGTGCACAGGTTCTAGGGTACACTCCCTTGTGTCAGGGAAGTTGTGGGGTGGAGCAGTGAGGCTTTTGGTCATACTGTGTCTGCAGTTAAGGAGGAATAGGTGCTGCATGCTGGAGCTCAGATTTTTATTCCTTTTCGTATATTCACACTCAGGCAGGGTTGCTGCCCTCCTTTAGGGTGGACATGCTCTTCACCAACCTAATCAACATAATCCTTCACAGGTTTGCTCAGAGCCTAACATGCTCTAAAGAGTCTCTCACAGGTGTGCCCAGAGGTTTGGCCCCAGATGACTCCAGATCCTGTGAAGCTGACACTCAACACTAACCTTCCCATGCACCTCCACACGGGGACACACATGCACACATGAACACATCCTGGTTAGTTTTATGTCAACTTGACACAAGCTAGAGTCTTCTGAAAGGAGGGATCCTCAATTAACAGAAACCGCCTCCATAGGATCCACCTGTAGGGCATTTACTTAATTAGTGATTGATGGGGAAGGGGCCAGCACACTGTGGGTGCTGGTGCCATCCCTGGACTGGTGGTCTTGGGTTCTATAAAAAAAAATAATAAAGGAGGCTGAGAAAGTCATGAGGAAAAAGCTAGCAAGTTACTACACCATGGTCTCTGTATTAACTTCTTTCTCCAGGTTCCTACCCTGCTTGAGTTCTTGCCCTCACTGCTTTTGATGATGAATTCTTATATGGAACTGTGACTGAAATAAGCCCTTTTCTCCTCAAGTTGCTTTTTGTCATGGTGTTTCATCATAGTAATAACTAAGACACCGCCTCTTAGACTGCTTCAGTGATTCAATATTAGGGAAGGCAGCTTTTTTTTTTTCCTATAATTAGTAGAATTAGTAACTAGTACTGACACCTATTGACTATGCTGTGAAATTTTCTCGTTTTGACTGAGCCCAACATTGTTAACCCACAGTGAGTGGGAATGTGGGAGACGTTCTTTTTCTTCCTGGCTTCTTTAAGACAATGAGTCTCCTCAGTGTTGAAAACTGGTTTCAGATGTAGTTAAAAAATGTTTTTACTTGTTATAGAAAGTAAGCTACTTCACAGCTAACCATGGCTGGAAACACATACAGATTTTAAAAAAATAGAAATTTTCTTTCCAAGTTCTCAAGATCTTGGACAGGTCATAAAGTTTATTACATTGCTGATATCAAGACAAGCAGAAGCAGAGTATGCAAAGGGGCTTACGTTAAGTTATCAGTGTTAGGCATGATGCTGGCGGGAAGTCTTTGATGATTCATAATCAAAGGAGAGAGTCCACTTTCTTTTTTTTTCTTGTCAAAGGTTTGGACTTACAAGAAGTACAAATTCAACTGTACTCATATACCAAACTAAAAATATTCAGTGTTCACTGTTAGCTGAAAAATGATGAATTATTTTTGTCCCAGATTAACCATAGCATAGACTTTCCAGGCTGTGTGGTTGGGTCATGATTCTCTGTGGTGGTTAAAAAACTCAAATACAGAGACATAAACTTTCACATTTTCCTGCTCAAATGGATTCAACATGGAAAAAATAGATGAAAATTAAAAAATCTCCTAAAGTTTTAGAAGTTGTATATGATACACTTTATTATAACAGTGACATCCCTAAGTGATCTTCAAAGCATTGAACTCAGGATTGATTATTATTTAAAGAGAGAAAAGATGAGAGAAAGTAAGAAACTAGAATACAAACATTATATGAAAGATCTCTAGCTGTGATTATTTATATGATGAAAATTGCCTCATGATTTATTATATTTAGAGACTTTTCAGTACTAAATCATCAAATAAGTTCTCCCAACTTGTAGACTAAAAATGAGATCAGAGTCAAGTTTTGTAAAAAGTCCAACTTATGAACAAAACCTAAGGCTTCCCACTCTTCTCTGTGTAACCTAACTAGAAAAATTCTAAATGTCTCCATGTTGTTAGAGGCAAAGTAATTTTATTCCTGTGTATTTAAGACATAATAAGGAAACTTATAAAAATGTGTTTGCCCTTAATTATTACAGGCATATGACTATAAGTACTTTTCTATTATCTATTCATTAATAATCACTTTGGCTTCTGTCAACTATATTTATGTGACTCATTACAATTATATTGCCTTTTTCTTCCCATCAAATATTATGGTTAACTAAATGGTTTGCTACAATCCTAATAAGCATTCATTCAAAGCATTATGGAGAATACAGTGCATAAAATACAAGGCAAATTGTCAGAACCTTGGTGATATTTTGTTACTCTCCCTTTTAGAAGAAGGAGGAGGCCAGCAAAGATTCTGTGACTCATAATAGCGTTGGCTGTTGACAGCTGACATTTATTTACAGTATGTTTAGAAAACAAATTGAAAATGTGAAGTCAAATGCATTTCACACTTCCAAGGGAATTAGAGAAGAAACTTGGGCATTTTAAGTCACTCTCAGATGTAATTAATTGTCTATAAGTGAGTCTTCACAGAACTGATGATAACACTAGAAAAATGGGAAGAAAATTGCTAGCAAAAAAAAGTGGAAATTCAATGAAAGTTTAGACTTTTAAAATAGGGCACTACTCAATATTTGAAGTCTAAAATTATTTCTAATTGCTAATTGTTGATATTAAAAATAAGAGACATAAAAATGTACACATTAAATAAATACATCTTAAGCAACAAGGAAACAACACATGTGGATTTTAGGAAACAGAATACACAATTTAAATTCCATATCATGGGTCTCTTTTTGAGCTTTATGTGTTAAAACTTTTAGGCTTGTCTTTGTCTTTGCAGTGGCCAGTGCAGATTCTTCAAGAGTCCACTGGGGAATAGTTGTTTTTCAGCTTGAAGGCTAGACTTCTTTTTCCATTGAAACGGTTATGTTCACTGCCCAAGTGGTTTTTCCGTCACATCTTGTTATTGTTCATGTTTTTCAGTTTTGAAGAGCTCTATAAGTGAAGAAAAAAGTAAGAGGAATCCATCAGGAGGTTGTACCAGTTGCTTGAAAATATTGTTTGTAGGATCCCTGCACACATATTTCTTTTAAGTTATAACAGAGAGCAAAGTAAGAAGAACCAAAAAGGAAAATGTAAATTATTCAGGAGAAAAGTACATATTATTTATGAGACAGAAAATAATACTTTAGGTTTGTAATGTGCTTGCAGGTGAAAAGCATGATTTTGCATTCATTTTTTAAATGTTTATTTATTACTTCAAGTTACATCTCCATCACAGTCCCCTCTCTCCACCCCTCCCGGACCCATCCTCCCACCCTCTTCCCCCTCTCTAGCACCATAACACATCTATTTTAGGAGACTGTAAGGTGGGAAACCGAGGCAATAGTAAAGTGTGGCCCTCCCAAGCAGACACAACTAGATAAGGACTGAAGCTATCTGTGATCTAAAAATGGGATTCTAGATCCAGTCTTCATTGTCTGTGGCAGTCTACCTGCAGGACAGACACAAACTTAGTGTAGTTCTAAGAAGTACGGAAGACTAAAGGGTCATCTGTAAACTGAAGTTGAACTGAAACAAATGCTACAGAATTCTAGCAACAGCCATACTACATAATATTCCAGGTAGCATGTAAACAAACCCATGTTGGCACAACATGCTACCAAACTCCAAAGAAAAGTAGAGAGAGCTGTCTGACAAGTCATTCCCTCTCACTATGGCCTTGCAAATTGTGATAGATAGGATAGGTAGCCAAAAAAGAAACAAAACCAACCAACCAAACAAACAAACAAACAAAAAAAAAAAACCCACAAGTAGCTAGGGCTGCACTAAAATGCTCCATAGTTACCCAAATCTGAAATCTCTCTAACTTATGTCTGGACCGTAGGTACCACAGATCTGTTTAATTCATCACTAGATCTGGTCAGAGCCAGTAGGCTTTTACTTCAGAAAGATCACTATCCTGTGATGTCTCTTCTTCCTCCCCACTAACATTTTCCTCCTATTTCCCATTTCAGTCTTTCTTTTCTTCCCTTCTTCCTCTCTCTTCCCCCTCTCCCTTCCTCTCTCTCCCACCTCTCTCTTTCTCTCATACTTCTCCCTCTCTTTTTCCCCCTCCTTCCACTCCTTTCCTTATTTCCATCCTTAAAATTCTTTTCTGTCATTACCTAATCTTAAGGGATTATTTCTTCATCTTTAAAGACAAGAGCGAACAAGATATAATAATACCAATTGTACAGGATTCTCACAAAAATTAAAATGAGTTAATATCGAGAATCTAAAACTGTTTCATCAGTTGTTACCAATTTTTATAATGTGAGTGAAATATAAAGACAAAACCTATAGTTTGAGTTTTTGATCTTAGCCATCCTGATGGGTGTGAGATGGAATCTCAGAGTCATTTTGAGTTGCATTTCCCTTTATATACTCCTCTTTCTTTAATTCTCAGTTTAGCTCTGTAACCCATTTTTATTGGATTATTTGACTTGTTGATATTTAATTTCTTGAGTTCCTTCTATATTTTGGATATATATAAAGATGTGGGGTTGGTGAAGATCTTTTCCCAATCTGTGGACCACTGTTCTAATGACAGTATCATTTGCCTTACAGAATCTTTTCAATTTCACAAGGTCCAATTTATTGATTGTTGGTCTTAAATCCTGAGCTATTGGTGTTCTGTTCAGGAAGTTTTTGCCTGTGCCAATGAGTTTGAGTCTTTTCCCCACTTTCTCTTTATTAGATTTAGTATGTCCGGTTTTATGTTGAGGTCTTTGATCCACACGGAGTCAAGTTTGGTGATGCAAGTTAGGATGCAAACTGAGCTACTTATGAAACTTTAAACTCATGGAGATGGATAAACAGAATGTTCTTCTTAGTTGCTAAATACATATGGACTGGACACTGGAAATGTTACACCTTATAATTTTCATAATTGTTGCCTAATTGTTCTTGTTGTTTTGTATTGTATTTATTGTTATAAGGAAAATAGCCTTTAATTGGACTAAAAGGGGGAGAAACAGATACCCCTTAAATTAAAAAAAAAGATATATAGTTTTCTGACATCTAAGGAGTTCACCATTTGATTGAAGAAGGTAGGCTATAAAATTTATCTACACATCATGTTACTTCCCCTACTGGTTCAAAAAATTTACCCTTTTGTCAACATCTCCATTCAGTGCTGCCTTGGACTGGTGGATGAGAAAGCAGGTGTCCTGAGGCAGACTAAGCCAAGGTCCCGGGCTCTCTTGGATTTCATTCCCTCTCTATTTCATTAACTACATACCCGGCGGTGGCCTTTTTTAAGTTTTTCAATCTTTCTCATATACTGAGTAGCAATATACCACCCAGTCTAGAATATGTATTAAGATGAGGTTTTTAGGGTATAGCCCCTAAATTTAATCAACACTCTTTTGATTTACAACCTTTGAGACATCATCTAGAAACATCATTTAGACAATGACATTTTTTCTCCCTGTAGTATTTTTTTCTTGGTTGGGAAGGAAAAAATGAAAATTAATAATTATACTATAGAAATAATAGAGACTGAAGGCATAGGCCAGGGTTCTGGGGGTACAACTCTCTGACTGCATGTCTTAACAAAACTTTGTATTCCATATCCTTCTCATTGAATGAGTTTTGATGATAATAACCATTGCACAGAGTTAAGGAAATACCAAATGAAATAATGTATCTCAAGTGCTTTGTAAAACATGAAGTGCAACAGAAACATTACCTGTTATTACCTTCCTATCTTCATATAAAAGGATTACTAGCCTGTGGTGGGGAAGTTCAGTCCGTCATCTTGACAGTTATTAGTCTCACTCTCCCCTGTCAATAAACTGATTTAAGATTGTGCATTGAAAAGCAGAGAAGAGGGAGGAGATGATATTAGAATAATTATATTATCTTAAATTGAAATAATGGCTGTAAGCCAGGTTTATTTTAGAAGAGACTTTCTAGGTCAGTTCAGACAATCGGATCTCATTCATTCTTACCCATTCGTGCCCAGGTTCTGGAGAGCACTCTGCTGGACAGAGCTGAGTACACATTGAATGGAAGTCTATTCTTATCACGCTCCCTCTTGCAAGAAGTCTTAAAGGGTACAGGAACCCCTTTTCTGATAATTACTTAGATTTTAAAATATAAATTGATAAGAAAACCTTTACGTTGAGGCATTAATCACCCATTCCTTTGGAAATATTGTAAGTTTAATAAAGGGGTGATTTACTTTTAGCATTGAATTGAAGATCCTCTGAACCAATTATTTAGCTGATGAAATTAACAGAGGAATTTGGAGTTATAGAGAGGAAGTTTCTCAGAGAGTAAAACATATCATTCATCATTTGAACATACATAAAATGGAGTTTTATTTCATTTTTCTTTCTAAGAAGTATGAACTAAGCAAGTGACCTTCACTAGAAGAAATACACATCTTCAAAAATAACGTGTCAGTCTAGCTTGAGGAAAAAGATATAACTATAAAATCAAAACGAAGGAAAAAAATCTCCATTTTCTCATATTTTGTAGAACTCGGGCACAAATATCTCTAAAGCCGAGGTACATTCTCATATAAAACTGATCTTTCCTAAAGAATTAATTTAAATCAAGACTGTACATAATTAGCTTTCCCTGAAAACTGAAAGACAAACTCCTAATGCTGCTAAGTCTGAGGTGGAACAGGGAAGCCCTCAGCTAGCGTCTTCCTTCAGGGAGGTGTTTCACCCGGCTAGTCTCTTCTGAGCCTTCCATGGGATCTCTCCTGAGCATTCTCAACTGGGTTTTTAATCCAACTTTTCAATTACATGCCAACCGTTTGCTTTGTTTTCTTTGGCGCATTTTGAAATTAAACTATGGGCTAAGCCCAGGTACCAAACAACACACGCGAACAGCTGCTGCAGCTCTCTCCTTTGTGATGATTAATTCACAGCCCACTGTTCCTCAGAGCTAAGGCGTAGTGCTCCTGCTACCTAGAGAAAATGTTTGAGAGGTGTCACGTAGTGTCTATAAAGTAAGGGATAGCGATCTGGAGGTCATTTCTTTATTAAAGAAATATTTATTGAGAGTTTAGCACACGCCATGTAGTTTCTGAACATCTAAAATTAGAGCACAGTGGAATTTTTAAAAAAAATCCCTGCAATCATGGTGCCCGTCTGTGGTGCAGGTGGCTAATAACCAAAATTGAAAAAGAAAGCATATGCTATCTTGGGCAGTGTCAGGTAAGGGGTTATCATTTACACTAGAGAAGTTATGGAAGAGAACAGCAAAAGAGCTCAAGGCTAATCTACAGGAAGTAATAGGGAAGGCCATGGTAATCTCTGGGCAAAGAATATGACTAGAATTCTTCTTGAGGGTTTCAGAAATAGGAATTCAATGAGGGTCAAACAGAGAGAGGAGGGAAAATAGGGACATCACTGTGGGGTTTTTAGAACAGGGTTTTCATGACTAACTTGGGGGTTCAGCCACTTATTTTATTGAGAATAGACATTCTAGGACAATGGTGGGAAAAGTAAGACAGGAGAGTTGTGAGTTCAAGTCTAACCTAGACAATATAGTAGGAGTTTATTTTAAGAGTAAAGAAGTTCCAAAACATTGGTCAATAGTAGTAGATAGTTGAACTAAGATGGTAGCAATGGTTATGGAAGAAAAACAGCTAAATTCTAGAGACTAGAGACAAAGCCAAGAGAACTGACTGATGAAATAGTTGTGATGAGTGAGTGAGAATATGGAAAAGCTGTTCTCATTGTTTCTTCTGGGTCGTTGTTGAAAACATGGTTTCTAGACATCTCCTGCATCAGAGTATCCAGAACAGCATGTATAAGTAAGTGGATTATTGATATAACCAAGAACCAAGGAGTTTTTTTTCTAGAGCATATAGTTAACATTTTCTCTAAAGTGCTAGAGAGTAAATATCTGCCACAGCTACTCAGCGTTGCCCATATAGTATCAAAGCAGCTTAATCTCTCTCTCTCTCTCTCTCTCTCTCTATATATATATATATATATATATATATATATTTGTTCCTATTTTCCCCCTCTCTCTGCTTGACCTCCATTGAATTCCTATTTCTGAAAGCCTCAAGAGGAATTCTAGTCATATTCTTTGCCCAGAGATTACCACGGCCTTCCCTATTACTTCCTGTAGATCAGCATATATATATATATATATATATATATATATATATATATATAGAGAGAGAGAGAGAGAGAGAGAAAATTTTTCACTTGCTACACACACACACACACACACACATATATATATTATATATATACACGAATGCTGCTGTGTCCTAACACAATTTTACTTATAGACACTGAAATATAAATTTCATATTATTACATGCCAGAAAGTACTATCTTGACTTTCATTTTTTTTGTAAGCACTTAGAAGTAAAAGCAAACATTTGTTAATTCCTGAGCTACACAGAAACAGGCATTAGGATAGATCTCACCCAGGGGCCATAGTTTGCCAATTCTTTTCAACAGAATAGATGGCCTGCATCTGTATTTCAATGTTCACATAAATGGTTTTCTTTGTGCAGAAGAAAACTGCATGTGATGTGGGCATTTGTATGCAAATTTAAAGCTTAGAGGCAAAAATCACAAAGACATGACATTCTGTGAGGTAGAGTTCACTCTTGGGTCTGCCTGGTTGCAAAGCCCACTCACTTTCCACAACATTCTGCCACTGTGACAACTATTTTGTTAGAGGCTCATTGTCTTTTCAGACATGGACTAAGGAGAGGGGAAGTGAAAAGAGAAGAAAACTATTGTTTCCTCCTTGTGCAGTACATGGTGCTGCTCTTATAATTACCAGTCTGCTGATGAGAAATCCCATTGGTGAAGGCTGACAAGCAAAGCTCCCTACAAGGAGCAAACGCTGCAGAAAATAAATTGATCTCTAGGGGAGAAGAGGGGCAAAGTTTTTAGTGCTCGCACAACTGCTAATAGAAAATGATATTTCAGAATTTGTCAAAGGGTGAAATGACTCAGCTTTTCCATTTGGCACACCCTGAGACATTCAAACCTGAATTCAAACATTCACCACATGAAGAAGAGAAATGCTACAACACAGTACTTTAGGATGTTACTACTTTCCAAGTTAAAGATCATTTCTCTGAACTACGCGGGGGAATCTTAACAATTTTGTGATTTTGTTTGTATTCTGATAATGACTTGGCACTAAAATTAAGCATAAAATGAAACAACAATTCATTATAATAATTTATATAGAGTGTGATGTGAAGATGCTGAAGACTCAAAGCATTAAAAAAAAAAGGATAAGGTAGGAAAAGTTATCCTGGTTTGATCAGTACATGTGAGTTTACTGAAACACCACACTGTACCTATGATGATGTATGCAAGATTTTACTTAAACAAGTAAAAATAGAATTATTTTCAGCATATAACCCAGAAATAATAGGAACATGTTGGTTCGTAGTTTTAAATTATCTACTATTTAAAATGATAGATATTTTAGGGATTAAATCCTATTACTGAGCTTAGAACACAATTAAACACCACTCAATCACAGAGCTGTTCCTTAAAATTGAGAACAAAATATGTTTCATGGTGGTAGTATATGAAGTAACATCTCCAGATATAATATGACCAAGTAGTCAATCAAAGTCTTAGACACAGTCCCCTGCTTTACCTAGTCTTTAAAATAGTCCTTAGTAGGAACTCATGTTATCTTTCCCATCATTGATGGGGTGATGTTATGCATTCTAAATGTTAATTAACCTTCTCCCAGAATCCTCCTTGCTGCACATCAAGTGAATCTATGTTACATTTCTTGTGAACCATTGTCTCTGATTGGTTAAATAAATGCTGAGGACTGAGATTGGGCAAAGACAGAAGTAGGCGGGACTAAGGGCTTCTGAAGCAGAGAAGTTCATGAGTAGGAGAAGCCTCCAGAAGAAGAAGGAAGAAGAAGCCTCCAAAGAGAGGTAGCAGAAGAAAACAAGCTAGAGGAGCAGGAGGAGGACACGTGCCATGGGTTTAGAAAAGAATTTCATTCCATGTGGCCTGGAACATCAGTGTAGCATGGAGTAAAACAACCCAGGGGACATATGTTATTATACTAGGCTTTATTCAGGGATAGAATTATGTGGTATCTTAGATAGGGTAAGATTGTACAATCCAGGCCAAGGCTTGTTAAAATCCATCAGGTGTCTGTGTGTGCTCATTTATAATGGCAGGTTAAGGATTAATACCACTGACCTATTAACGATAATATAAATACTGGTAAATAATTTAATTATTTCTACACATCATACAAGTGAAACATGGTTTAGGTTACAGGTTTAAGTAAAATCATTGTCCATACACAAACCTCTTTAGATTTCTTCTTGTTTAGTCTTTATTCTCTGGGTTTTTCTTTGAACCTGGAGGAGAACTTTCCCAGAGAGCATCTTTCTTTTCAACTGTGCACTCCACCAACTGAAGTAAGAATTAGATGTAAGTAATAACTCAAATGAGTCTTACTCAGATTTGGGACTTTTGGGGGCCAGTCACTTCAATTTTCTATCATACAGGGCATTGCATCAAAATCACTCAAAACTGACAGGTATAAAGACTGGCTCCTATGTTGGAGAAGAAAGTGAAACTCAGAGGCAAGAAATAGCTTGTGCACAAGCTACATACGTTTAGGTTTGGGGCAGGGATGTGACTAGAAAGTAAAGTACTGTGGTTTGTTTTCTGGCTTAGTGATCTTTTCACTGGTTTTACTAGTCTTCATTTATGAAGGACAAGTGATGGTGGATTTCATTTAAAGATTAAAAGTAATTCAAGGAACATAGCTGAGGAGTCAAAAAGAAAGAAGCATTAGAGATCATAAATGAAGAAAGCATGAAGTTATTTAGTAGATAACATGTGTGTATTCTAATAAAGATTTCAGTTTCCATAGGGACACATAAGTAGGAAAAGGGGAAACACATCTCCCTGCATCTAGATAATTCCCCAGATGCAATCATAGCAATTAATGAGTAAACCACATAATAGCACGTTCCCCACGCAGGTAAATATTAATCCTATCTTCCTGAATGACTTTGCTCTGTGCTAAAAGAAGCCTCCTAATCTACAATCACACCCCTGGCAGGGACAGTACATCCAATGATTGACTAATGCACGAGGTAGAGAGGGCTGCTCCAACTCAGGGCACTATCAAAGGGACATGCCTGTCCCACAGCTCCCAGAGGCACATCCTGAAGTCTTTGTAGTAACTGTACCAGGACTTATCTACTCCCTTTGCCAATGCCTGTTTCTGTTACCTCCCTCTGGATGTTTTTTCCCCAAGAGCACTTCCCAATCTCAACTTGCCATGTGCAAATCAACCCAGGAAGCTGGGTGTGCAGAAAAACTGCTTAATGCAAACATTTCCACTTAGCGCCTGTCAGCTGCTTAAAATAGCCCATGAGCTGATTAAACAGTGCGTCCCTGTACTCCGCTCAGCTCTCGTTGCTAAAGAGGAAGAGGGCAACATCGGGGATCAGATCATCCAGGTAATTATATCGTAACAATGCTTCCACAGAGCCATGGAGGGTTTCTCATCCTCTCCCTTGTCCATAGTTAAAAAATCCCTAGAGGGCACAATTCTCAGAGGAAAAAAAAAAAAACTCAGACTAAGCCTCAGTGCCTCACCACATCAGGGTGTCCTAGAGGTATTGTTGGGAAGCAATTTTTTTTGTTTGCTTGGTTTTTTTTTTAGAAGTTCACTCATAGAGTCAGTAGTTTCTTGAAGCAGTGACATAGCTGGGGTTTACTGCCTGTTAAATTAAATAACTATCATCTGCTTTACCTAGTGAACTCTTCCAAGTAGCATATGGTGTAGCACATGTATGGACACAAACTGACAAATATAGGGGGTTTAACAAATTGTTCATGATGCACTACGAGCCAGAGGAGAGGTGAGTTTGTAAGACCAGCAGCCAACACTAAGACATCAGAGGCATGAACTTGACTCTCAGACCGTATATGGGTGGCACTTTCAGAGAGCTGTACCCTTCCTTATTTACAGACAAAACATTCAGAGTTAATGATGATGTTAGTAAAAGATGAAGTGAGATGTTATCAGAGTAAATTGTGGACCCTCCGAAGGCCGTGTATGAGGTTGGTAAAGTGCTTTCATTAGTTTTTTAGAGAAAGGAACTGACCCTGGCAATGTTGTCCAGATTCAGTTCCTCCAAGTCGGACTGTAGCGGATTTACTGTCATTGTACAGTTCCTCTTTGGCTATTTAGCAAAATCCCTCTGTTTGAATTGTCTACACTATCTAGCTCAACAATCTTCTACAATTTTTCATCAGCTATATATCAGTCAAGGCTGCATCTCTTGCATCTGATGAGGAGACACAAGATCAGAAAAATAGCACCTCTGTCCTCATGGGGCTTTGTAATTTATAATTTTTAGTCTGAGATATGCTAAACAGCTAACAACTACCATTTTCACCAAAAATGGAGGATTCATTAACAAATATTTAAGGATTTGGAGAAGAGAATCACCGTGGTAGTTCGTATTTATAGTTCTAGGACCTGTAGTGGTGAAGCAAAAAGATCATAAGTTCAAAGCCAGTCTGGGTCTCATAGCAAGATCCTACCACAAGGAAAGAAGAAAAGGTGATCAGGAGAGCAACTTAGAAAGTGTCTTATTTGTTCCTCCTGACCTTGGAGGAAGGTACTGTTTTCATAGAGAAGCAATCTACACCAAGCACGGTAAATGTCAATCCAACCCATTGGTTTATTTTTAAATAAAGGTATATATACTAATATGAAATAAAAATAAAGTTGGCAAAGTTTTGTCTGTGCTCTATTTTCCTCTTCTATCCTTCTGTATGTAGCTGTCACACAGTGATAACTCATACTGAAGAGTCCAACTTGTTTGTCTTTGAAGATGGGAAAGCTAATAAAAAATTTAAAAATACTCTGCAGACACTCATAGTGGGTAATTTTCAGGCAAATACATGCTGAAATGAACATACGGAGGGAAATTCCACTTCACTCTCTTGTAGGAATCAAAAAAGTCTCACTAGCCTAGACCTATTATTTTAATTTGAGAATCTTTTTGTCCTTAAACCCATCATTTATGGGCACTGTGTAAGAACAGGTGCTTCCAGTGTCTATAAAATACCCTGCATTATTCATTCAGGGCACAACTGGGGCAGCTGATGTGCCATCCCAGAAATGCGCACGCTGGGAAGATTAGATACCCAAGTTCCCTGTGATTGAAACAAAAACTTTGATCTCAGGAATTGTGTTATCTGGTACTTTGTAGGATCCATAATCTTAAAGAAAGAATAGTTTCCAATGAATTAATAATGCCTTGAGTCTCAACCCGCTGCAGCAATTTTCACTGCAGTGGTTGTTTCTTTTATAGTCACACTTGATTAGTATTTGAAATGTGGAGGAATTGCAATATGCATGGTTTTCAAAGCCCTTTGCAGAATTTCATTTCATCACTCAGAGAGAGTCAATGAAAACATAATAAGAAAAGCTCTATGGGATATTTTTATAGAAGTGTCAGAAGCCAGTAAGCTAACTACTTGAAAGAACTCAGATTGTACAGACAGGGTTTGGAGCAGAAACACTTCAGAGACTTTAGATCTAGTGTTTTGACTTTTATATGTCCTTGGAGAAAAAATAATGTATTCACTACAAAATCAAATAAAGAGTGGAGGGGAGGAACAAACCATATGCTTAAGAATAATTAATTTCAATTTTCTTGCAAACTGAATGTGAAGTTTTGAAGATAAGTGTAATAGGAATTAAGCTGGTTTGGTGTGTCTAAAATATTGCCAAAAAAATAGAAAATCCTAGCCGGGCAGTGGTGGCGCACGCCTTTAATCCCAGCACTTGGGAGGCAGAGGCAGGCGGATCTTTGCGAGTTTGAGGCCAGCCTGGTCTACAAAGTGAGTCCAGGACAGCCAGGGCTACACAGAGAAACCCTGTCTCGAAAAACCAAAAAAAAAAAAAAAAAAATAGAAAATCCTCATTTATCTTGCTAAGGTATGCCAGATTTCCACCATATGTATGTTAGTCTAGTAGCTTAATTGATAGTGATCAGTCCTTCACAAGTCTGCTTGCTCTTGTTTTGCTGTCAGTAGAGATGGAAAATGCCACACACCATCTCTACAAAGTAAACCACCGTAAATCAAGTCTGCATTTGATTATCTTATAACCTTTAAATATTCTTATTAATTCTTTTTCCATATTTTTGTTGATTATTTGGGAATTTCACATCATGAACCCTTAGTACCCCTTTCTTCCCAGTTTTCCTAGATCTGCACCCATGCTAAAAAAAGAGAAGAAAAAAAGATAAAAAGAAAAAAAAAATCCAATTTGTGTTGCCCACATACTCATGGTCAAACTCCTAGTGGCCAGTACCTTAAAGAAAACTGATTCCTTCCCCGCCTGCATCCTTGCCAGAAGCAATCAGTTGTGGAGAGCAACACTTCAGCATCATTATCACATTTTTTTTTTTTCATTTTCTTTTTCTTCTTCTTTCATCCTGACCATAATTTCCCTTCTTATGAATTGTATACCATGTGTTTTGACCATTTTCACCATTATCCCTTCCCTTAATTCTTCCTAGATCACCTCCACCTCCCTACTCACCCCAAACTGGTGTCCATTTTTATTTTTAATTTATTTATCTAGTAACCCATTGACTTCAATTTATGCTGTGTATAGCCCCTGGATGTGGAGCCATATAAGGGAGTGTGGTCAGTCTACCAGGAGTCACACCCGTAAGGAAAACTGAAAGGTGTGAGGGCTGATTTACCTCTTCCCACTCCATGCTAAGCTGATGGAGATTGGCTTTGTCTTGTGCAGGTCTTGTACAGGCAAGAACAGCCCCTGAGATTTTATGAGCCCAGTGGTGCTGTCATGTCAGGAAGACACTTTTGCTTCGATTCTCCCCAACCTCTGGGCCTTACGATTCTTACACTCCTTCTTTCATGATGATCCCTAACCCTAACCCTCAGCTTCCTTTGGAGGGATGCAAGATATAGATATCCCATTTGTGGCTGGCCAAGCACTTGTCAGTCACTTAATCTCTGTACTTTGACTAACTATGAGTTTCATCCACTGAATAAACTTCTCTGTGATAAGGTCTGAGAATTGGTTAAAGCTCGGGCTTCTTAACCTCTTTTCAACCCATTAAACCTTTCTTACTTACTCAGCTAGTAAAAAAATTAAAGTATTATGATTGGGGTTACGGATCTCGCTGAGTTATGAAAGTGCCGTGAGGCACAGGAGTTGAGTTTAGACTTCCAGCACCTACACAGAAAGGCAAGAACACTGACATACATGGGTTACATCAGAGTTGGAGGGGCAGAAGACAGGAGGGTCCCTGGCTAGGCAGTTGAGCTCCTGGGTTCAGAGGGAAAACCTGTCTCAACAACAACAACAAATGGGGAGCTCCAAAGATGGCTCCGTGGTTGAAAGTATTTGAGTGTTGTTCTCACAGAGGACCTAGGTTCTCTTCTTAGCACCCACAGGGTGGTTATGAACCTCTGGACCTCTAATCTCTAGAGATATGACACACTCTTTTGGTCTTCCAGGGCACTGTGTGTTTGCGGTTCACAGATGTCTCTGGTATACATGCAGGCAAAACACCTATTCACACAGAATAAAATCTCTTAAAAAAAAAAAAGTTGGCTAGCCCCAAGGAAGATTCCCAACATTGACCTCTGATTTCTACATACATGCTGTCTATTCCAAATAACATAGAAGCAATAAATTATGTATTATACCCGTCAGGTAGGTAGTTGAAACAATATTGTATGGCTTAACCCACCAGCAGTTAAATTGATGGCTGCTACTGCAGTGGCCCTTGCTTGCTCTTCCGTCTCTCCACTTCAGCCAAGTCATTCTGAAAACCAACTGGCGCTCTTGAACCCAGGCCACCTTGATCTGGGTGAAGTTTCTTGGATCTGTCTATGTGGTGACTCTGAAATGACAAGCACGTGCAAATTATCAGCCCAAAATAAATGCTGTCTAGAGCCGTGACAAGCATACACATTTATCATATGGCAAGTCATTTCTGTATGTCTGAAAGAGAACATTGTATATGTCAAATCAAGTTGGAAATCACGTTTCTCAATATACTTTAGTAATCTAAGTGTGGAAGTTTTGAGATATCCAACTGAGTAGAATAAAAAAATTGTTCTAGAAAGGGAAATAATCTTCTAAAACTATCTGTATGTATTACTTTTTCCTTATATAGTTTATAAAATATTTTATATTCTTACCCAGTTGTTAGCCTCATAGTCAGGCAATCCTGTACTTTGGCATATAGTATATAAGTACATATCAATTCTACATTAGCTTTATTCTTTTTAAAAATTTTTATTTTTAAATTCTATATGTATTATGAGTGTTTCATCTGCACACTGCCCAAGCAAGCCAGAAGACGACATTGGATGCCCTAGGGACTAGAGTTACAGACAGTCATGATGTATAACTGTTGAGAATCAAACCCCGGTTTTCTGGAAGAGTAAGAAGTGGTAACAAGAGTAAGAAACAACAAAGTACCAGCCCACTTATCTCTATACTTTATTTAGAAGAAATATTTGTATCTCTTCTAATTTTATACACATTTTAATCAGGAGTTTGCAAATTTGCCAGAGTTCTCTGGCCAATTTGAGAATGATAATTTGCCATAATGATGAATTATTAAGACACAGCATCAATGAGCCCCTGTAACTCATCGTACATAGGAGATTTCATAAAGTTTGACATTATACTGACACCTTGCATACTTCAAAAGATACATCAGTTATGATCTCAAACTCAAGACCTAAGGGGAAAATTAAACTTCAGCCCTTTGTTTCATAATGAAATCCATCCTGGAAGCTTATTAGTTTGAATATGATCATAAAACATTAGCAGATTTACAGTCAAAATTAGCTAGTCCATTTTGACCAATGACATTAGCTAATTTGGCCCTGAGAATAAGACAATAGACATTTCTCTACTGTTCTTCATACAGATTATGTGTAGCATTTAACCTGTTAGAACTTGGATTTATAGAATGAAAAACTTTCAAAGTTTTGGAAGTATATAAAAAGAAATGGGAGCCCTGCATGGTGTCCTGATTCACCCAGGTTAACAAAACAAATGTTGGGGCTGTAACTCCTGGCCACCAGCACAGGATCTGTGTCATTCTGTAGTTCATTGGTTCAGTCGGGCACTACAGAATAATGACCACATGGATGGCTACAAATCCATTGCATTCTTTATAACAGTATCCTTTGCATGTAATTTTACAACACTGCTTTAACGTTTGGCCTGCCCAAATGGCTTCTTTTGACCCAACAGGATGTTGACACATCTGGAGGTACCCACACTATTGTTCATTTGCTCAGACCTGTAATACCATGAAGTGATGAGAACATGTTCAGGTTAACATGAGGGAAGCTGACCATGAACTGCAATTTAGTAAGGTTACCAAGTTATCTAAGCTGAGGTAAGACACAGATATAGGAGTACATGATACTTAGGATATACCAGTTTAGACCAACAGAAACCAATTCAGGTTGACTCAACTCCATGAACCCACTAAATGTGATTTAAGTTGCATACCATGAATTTTTTTTTTGGTAGTCATGGAATATTGTGAGGTGATAACTGCTTTATTCAACAAACATCTATCCCAAACAGTGTTGTGTAACAATGCAAATATATGACAATCTCAGACTGTCAAATACAATGTTGCAAAATGTTTATGAAGAGAATTAAAATAATTTGGAAGTCATTTATAGATATTTGTAAATCCACTCTCTATTATCAAAGAATGGAAACTCAGTGATACTAACCAGGGACATCTCAAAGGATCATTTTGAATACTGATAGTAAGTTTAGGTATTTACCATCATCTTGCATATATTCAACTCTCTTACAAGCCATAAAAAATATAAGTCAGTAACTTGGTATGAAAATTTAAATCTGTTGCCAAGCCAGTATCATTACACAGCTTTTAAAAAGATTAAAATTCAGCATGTACATAGCCTCTTGATTTTGAATTACATGATTTTGGAAAATATATTAATGCCAAGATAGATATTAAATCATGGTTTCTCAGTACTGAACAATAAACTAGATTAATGGACAAAATAGCTTAATGATTTTTTCATACCAAATTCAACTGATATCAAAATGCTGAGGGTCCCCTGAGATGATAGTGGATAAAGGCACTTGCTGTAAAATCTGATGACATGAACTTGATCCCCACAAGCTCATATTTGACTCATTCACCACAAACCACCAAAATCCTAAGACAAGAACTGAACCCTGTAAGTTGTCCTCTGACCTCCAGGTGTACACCGTGGTATGTATCCTTCCCTCTCCCTCTCTCAGCCTTGCACAAAACAAATAACCAAATGCCTACAAAGAGTTAAACAAATGAATAAATAAAAAACATTGGTGAAAATTTCGTAGCTAGTGGAAGTTATGAGGATTATACTATACTCCAAACTCTAAAGAAGAGATTTTAGAAATTCTTAGTTTGAGACATTTGTCTTGAAGTCACAGTGAGAAAAAATAGGCACTTGATCACAATAGGCATGTGATTATGCCATTATACACATTTAATGGTGCAAACATTTGTGGGATTAGATATGTTAGAAACACATTAACATTTTGTAAATTAGTAACTCCTTCTATTGAAAGAATCTAAGTGGAGTCTCCTCTAGGTGAGCCCTATTGGGGTTTCCAACTCTTTATTCATAGATAGGTCCTGTCCCCAGAACATAACCTCAAAGGAGCTGCTTGGCCCTCAAGTCACTGGTCCAACAGCATCCTTTTACCATTTCTTACTGAGTTGCAGTGCTGTGAGTCTGGGTTCCCACCTCATAAATTATGTTTATTTTCTGCTACAATATTATTATTTTCACTGCCCAGTTCCTTCTATTCACCCTCAACTCTCTCATTTCTCTTCCCCTTTTCATGGTTCTCAATTTGTTTTTTTTTTTTTTTTTCTGGCTTTCCTTCTTGTTTCATGGCTCACATGCTTCACTCCGTGTTGAACTTTCTTTAAGAACATAGCTTCTCCCTTCATCCTCTGATTATGAGGGGCACGGGAGACCCAGTTACTCCATAAATGATGGTATTTCATTCCGGTTAATCCTTGGTTGATGGTCCCCTTGCCACTGCATCCTTTCTTCCTGCTGCTTTCATGCGTCCTTCATGAAGCCATATATCGCGTCTCTTTTGTTGCTATAATTCACCTACTACTTCCCAATTACCACGAACCCTGGATTGATGTTGTCCCATCCAGATTTAGTGTGGACATAATTCTGGGTGTCATTCACACCTAAAGGAACAACTCATTCAACGCCCCAACTGTGTCTCCTCATTAACGAACAATCTTTTCTCTACCTCAGCCTTTCATTTTATTCCTCAAATATGTATTTCAAAGCCTGTGCTTTTAAGCATGCTAATTACTGCAACCATTGAAGACATATAATTCTACAGTATCCTATCCATCTCCAATTCAAATTGCACTGGTCAACTACCTATAAAAATTACAAGTAAAAATGATGGTTACATTAGATAAAGTGAGAATCTAGAACTTAGTGTGAACACAGAACCCTGGGCACAGAAAATTGCCTGATACATGAAATAAAAAAAAGGGAGGTCACTGTTTGGCACTTCTTGGATATCAAACCTTCAAACTGAAGATGGAATCCAGAGAAAGCTGATTAAATGAGAATGTGTGAAGAGAATGGATGAATTGGTATAGATTTGGAATGGCATGCATCGGGCTTATGTTACAATCTATAGTAATATAATTAAAAATAAATAATTTGTTCTGTGGGATTTCCAATGAACTAGCAATAAGAATCTCAACTGGTGATATTAAAGGACCATTACATTACTTCTGATGCTGTTCCTTTTTATGTTTTAAAGCCTTATTCTTAGTTTTAATTATATATACATAGGCAGGTTGTAAGTCCATCTAATATCCTAGGGAGCCAGAAGGGAGCACCCTTGTGAAAGAGCAATCCTCTCCAAACTGACATGTGTTTAAAGAAATCAGCTTCTCCGCTTTCATAAACCACTGCCTGGTCCCAACATCAGGATTATTTATCTTCAGAAAGTAAACTTAAGTCGTTAACTCTGAAGAAATGTCCTGTGACATTTGGATATTTCTTTACTAACCTTCTTCCTTTCATTTCTCAACCTTTGTGCTCCAATCAAGCACAACCATGTTCCTGAGAAACACTAGTTCTTAGTTCAGGAACACTAATTCTGAGACTCTGCATTGCTCCAACCACAAGAAACAGAGGTTGGCCATGCATGTCCTATGTCCAAACTGCCACGGGATTCTTGGGAAATGAAGGCAGGCCTCAGTGTGAACTGTCTTCACTTTCTGTCTGTGAGGGTTTCTTTTTGTTTGCTTTATGTTTTAATGGCTATAAGTTATTTAATGTTTGGAGATATTATTAAATTTGAAAAAAATTGTAAGAATATGGAAGTTCTGAAAGTAATTTTTCTCTTTTGTTTATGTGTTCTACTTGGCTATGTATGTGGCTTCAGCTCAGTAAATAATTTAGATTACTAAATGGATTAAAACAACAAGAAATTTCTCATTATGCATTAAAAGACCCTAACTTAATTTTATTTTTTTTCCGGGGAAAGTATTTAAGCAAGAAGGAACACAAACTGTGAAAACTAATCTAAATCTGACCATCCATGCTATCCTTTCTTTCAGACAATATTCTGAGGTTTCATACAATTATCCACATAGAGTCACAGACCCCCTTCTCTGCATGGAGCATATTTTTTCTCATACTGGTGGGAGAGAGATCCACGTGAGCTGCCTGTCTAGTTCCAAAGCAAGCTTCCGTTTTGCACTTTTCAGTTCCTTTCTGCCTTATGTTGTTCCAGAGATTCCATTCAGGCCCACATGTGACAGGCTTTGCTCCAGGAGCACATCAGAAGCCCATTTCCACCTTTTCCTTCAGCCTCAGTTTCCAGCTTTCCCAGGTGGGACTCTGGGCTGGCACCAGAGGTGGCACCCCAGGGCTCCCCATGCTTTGACCACACCAGCTGGGCTCTGACCCAAGCTGGTCAGGAGCTCCATCAGCAGCCATGGGTGTATACATCTTGACACTGAGCTCTTCTTGCGCCCAGTTTTCTTGACAGACAGTATAGACTGTCCCTGTGAGCAGGCATTTAAAAGGGCTTCTATAGCTCCATTCCTTTCTCTTGAATCAAAGAAGAAACCATAGATCTTTAGAAAGTGAAGATACAGGTACCTACTGGATGTATTGCCCTCATAAGAGAAGATAACAGCACCTATTCCATCCCTTCAAGGATCACCTCTTTCTCCAAGACCGGCTGCCACTAGATCCAAGCAAATCCATCTCCACTGAAGCTGTGATTAGAAAAATCTCATCAAGTATCGTATATAAACATCTTACCATGTTCTCTTGGATAAAACCTTTCAACTTGTTATTAAGACTGCTTTAAATACTCATTTTCAAAGATATATTTCAAGAGCATATTGTATATCCGAACTGTTCAACCATTCTTACTTCTGAAAAGTTCTATGAGTTTAGCTGAAGATGGTATAAGTATTGGAAGCACTAGTTAGCTAGTGTATTCTTTTTTTTTTTTTCATTGTAAAATGGGAACAGAATGGATAGTTAATTTATACAATTGTTATTCTTAGAGAGATGAGTGAGGAACCCTGCAGTCTTCAGAGATGCCTGTGTCATGTCACACTGCATGTTAGAAAAGCTTGCAAACACGTTTGCTGTTTTCTAGCTAATGTAGGGAGCGTCTCTCCTACAGATGCCAAGGTTGGTGCCATGAACACTGCAACAGCTCTTAATAGAACACAGGAAAATCGCTTTCCTTCGTCCTCATTTTGCTTTCCTGCAAAGCTTAAAGTAATTAGTTTGTTGGTTATAGTCACATAGTTTCACAGTTTTTATTTTAATGGAAAAATCATAACTCTTGGGTTTCTGGGAGGGCTATTTGGCGGCTAAAGGGCAGACAAATCATCTTATTCAGAAATCATAAACAGAAACCACAATGGTATGAAAATGATAGGACAGCAATTTGGCTTAAATTAGTTTGGGGTGAAATTAGTATTGGATTAGGGGACATATGAATAGCATTTAAACACTGTCCAGTGGGTCCATCCTTGCTGCAGATGCCAGATGCCAGAGCTGCAGCGTGCTGAATAATAGTCTGTGGCCAGTAAAATTATTTTGAATTTGCTTCTTAAAAATTAGACCTTACATCAATTCAACTTTCTGAGGACTAAAAACATTCCTTCACAAGAACCTTTAAAAAGCAGAACGCAGCAAATTGATTGAAAACAATGTCACTTAGTTATTTGAGCAAGGAACAGTTCTGATAATGAGTGTGATTAATTCCCAGTCTCATCAAGCATTCACATTATGGAAATGTTAAGTGGCATCCTTGCACTAAAATGTTGCAGAAATTAAAACACTTATGTGTCTGTGACTAACTGGCCAGCATAGGGCGAGGGCTTAGCTAACTGTTGTTCACCACTTCACATAGACTCAACACTGACATTTGCTGAACGCTGCTCTTGTGACTGCTGTTTGCCCACAGTAGGTATTGCTGTTTTCTCTGTTTGTTTTTGTGAAAGGGTTCCACATACCCCAGTCTAATATTGAATTCACTATGTAGCCACAGATGACATTGAACTCCAAATCCTCCTGACTCTGCCTTGCAGGTGCTGAGATTATGCGTGTGCACCACAATGCCCAGCTCATGTAGTATCTCGGACCAAGGTGGGACTTCCTGTGGGCTAGGAACCCTACCAACTGAGCAAAATCTCCATGTCACAAACAGATTCTTGATCATATTTACAAATGTTTTAAAGTCAAATTTATTTTTAATGAATGGGAAGACACAAAAGTTGCCTATGTTGGCAGAATAATATATGATGTTCCATACGTGTGAGTCGTTTAAAGGATTGCCAGGCACCTGCATGAAATGCCTTCTCCAAACTGTACCTGAATCCCAGGGAGACCTTTCTTTTTTTTTTAATTTAAATACATTTATTTATTTGTTGCATCAGGTTACATCTCCATCATATTGTCCTCTTTCCCCCCTTCCCAGCCCTGCCCTCCCACCCTCTACCCCCTAACCCTTCCATCCCACTCCTCTGGAGTGGAGTGTCCCTACATAACAGTCCCCCACCCCAGTTCAGCAGTCATATGAGGGCCAAGAGCCTCCTTATACACTGGGGGCCTACAAGGCAGCACCACTAGGGCAAAGTATCTCATTGACAGGGAAAGAAAACTAAAAAAAAAAAAAGCCAAACAAACAAAAAACAAAGTCTATGTCCATGTTCCCTTTGGTGCATTGGTTGTAGTATAGATATCCTGTACTATATGGCTAAAATCCAACTATAAGTGAATAGATGCCATGTACATCCTTCTGAGTCTGGGTTAGCTCACTCAGGATGAGCTTCTCTAGTTCCATCCATTTGGCTGCAAATTGAATAATTTCATTGTTTCTGATGGCTGAGTAGAATTCCATTGTGTAGATGTACCACGTTTTTTTAATCCATTCTTTGGTTGAGGGACATCTGGGTTGTTTCCAGTTTCTAGCTATTACAAATAAGGCTGCTATGAACATAGATGAGGAAACTTCCTTGTGATTCGGTGAGGAGTCATTTGAATGTATACCCAGAAGTGGTATGGCTGGGTCCTGAGGCAGAGCTATTCCAAGTTTTCTAAGATATCTCCAGACTGACCTCCATAGTGGTTGCACAAGCCTACATTCCCACCAGCAATGGAGTAGGGTACCCCTTTCTCCACACCCTCGCCAGCATGTGCTGTCATTTGAGCTTTTGATCTTAGCCATTCTGACAGGTGTGAGATGGAATCTCAGAGTGGTCTTGAGTTGCATTTCTCTGATTACTAAGAATGCTGAGCATTTCTTCAAGTGTCTCTCAGCCATTAGGGATTCCTCCTTTGTGAATTCTCTATTTGCCTCCTTCCCCCATTTTTTGATTGGATTATTTGGTTTCTTGGCATTTAATTTCTTGAGTTCTTTGTAACTTTTGGATATTAGCCCTCTGTTGGTGAAGATTTTTTTCCCAATCTGTAGGCTGCAGTTTTGTTCAAATGACAGTGTCTTTTGCCTTGCAGAAGCTTTTCAGTTTCATGAGGTCCCATTTATTGATTGTTGGTCTCAGATCCTGAGCTGTTGGTTGTTCTGTTCAGGAAGGTGTCACCTGTGCTAATGATTTTGAGGGTTTTTCCCACTTTCTCTTCTAGTAGATTTAGTGTGACCAGCCTTATGTTAAGGTCTTTGATCCATTTGGACTTAAGTTTTGTACAAGATGATAAGTATGGATCTAATTTCATTCTTTTGCAAGTGGACATCCAGTTGGACCAGCACCATTTGTTGAAGAAGCTGTCCTTTTTCCATTGTGCAATTTTGGCTTCTTTGTCAAAAATTAGGTGGCCATAGGTGTGTGGGTCCATTTCTGGGGTCTTCATTCGATTCCATTGATCTACTGGTCTGTTTCTATACCAGTACCATGCTGTTTTTATTACTATTGCTCTGCAGTACAGCTTCAAATCTGCGATGGTGATACTGCCACATGTTTTTTTTTTTTTTTTTTTTTAATTGTACAGGATTGATTTGATTTAGCTATTCTGGGCCTTTTGTTGTTCCATATGAAATTGAGAATAGCTTTTCCAGGTCTATAAAGAATTGTGTTGGTATTTTTATAGGAATTGCATTGAATCTATATGTTGCTTTTGGTAGGATAGCCATTTTTATTATGTTGATCCTACCTATCCATGAGCATGGGAGATCTTTCCATCTTCTAAAGGCCTCTTCAATTTCTTTCTTCAAGGGCTTGAAGTTTTTCTCCAGGCCACCCCCACATTGTGTCCCTGAGGTATTGACTCTTCTTCCTGAGTTTCTCCAAATACAACTTGAAAGGATCCTGCTTTCTTTCATCTCTCTGCCTGTTTTTCTTATGTTGTTTTAACCTTCTGTGTCTATGGGATGTAGTCCTTGTTACCTTATAGAACTTCCCCATTCTCAACATCCTAACTCTATCTTTCTCATCTGCTCACACACACTGCAGCTAATACTGCACTGGTCCCTCCACCCGCAATTCTTGTCTGCCTTCTCCTGGTCTCATTTCTCCTTCCAGGCTCCATATGAGGCTGCATGCCGACAGCTGATTTGTGGTGATTACAAAATCCTCCATTATTTGACAGTGTTTAAATGTTTCTTTCTCTGACCCACAATGTTTTACAATTTACTGCCTGTCCCTGATGTAAATTCATGTTTCTGTTTACCTCTCTTGTTATCTCAGGATCTGTTGCAGTTCCTTGTGAGGTAAAGGTTGACAGACCTTTTCTCTAATCAAACATATGATCATGACAGTGGAGAAATCCTTGCACTTAAAAAAGCTACCTAATCACTTAGTACACTGAAATGGGGCTATCTGGAATCAATTCCCATAGTTCTCTCTCTCTCTCATTTTTTTTTAATCTTCAGCAGATCTGCCCTATGGCTGGTCTTGACCTCTTGAACTGTCAGCAGCTGCAATACTCAAGGGAGTTGTTCCCAAGATTGAGCCTGGTATCTTTCTGTCACAGAGGTAGGGATGCTCAAGGCCTGTCCCCTCCTGCAGATTTATGACTGTTAATGATTACTAGGAGAGAGGGGATTCCTGAGACCGTTACTCATCCCCCAACAATCTACAGACAGCTAACAGCTCTAGAGACAGATTATTTTCATTCAGTCATGTAGGAGCCCGTTATCCTGCATATCCTGCCATATCCTGCAAGTAACCCATTGCTCCCCTTCCTATGAATAAACCTAGGTTGACTCATAATTTCACCTAGATAACAATTACGGGCTTACAAAATGCCCTGCCCCATTTCTAAAGTGAGCACCTCCTCCCAGGAATGGGGGCCTTCCCCTTCCTCTTTCCCGTTGACTTCCCAAATCAATTATTCTTCTTACAGCTTTTGCATCCCCTGACACTTGCCCCTTCGCTGACACCTCCCTGGCTCGGTCCTAACTTTAGTAACAACACCCTATCTTTGCTGCTTGTTTTCCTTTCTTTCCCACTCCCCTGGGTCTGCAGAGTGATGTCTGTTTCCTACTCAGACCTTGCACTGACAACACCTTCACCAGTAACTTAGAACCTCACACAGGCTTTTTAAAGGCCTTGCTGATATCTTAATTGATCATTTAGAATATACTAAAATTATTTGGGAACTTTTATAAATGGTTAGAAATTTCGTTTCCATATTTGTAGTGTGTGGTGTGTGTGTGTGTGTGTGTGTGTGTGTGTGTGTGTGTGTGTGTGTG
>CAJQZJ010010411.1:9831084-9863248 GCA_907164525.1 Lophiomys imhausi
ACACACACACACACACACACACACACACACACACACACACACACACATACACGACCTGCAAAGGTTCAATCCAGACAAAATCGCAGCACTGAGAAGGGGAAATCACATCCATAAACAAGAAGCTATTTGCAATTGATGTCAGCTGGGACAGAGAATATTGGTTTTCTCCAATCAAGTGTCATTGGGAATATCAACTACCCTTCAGAACAGGCCCCATTCTCAGTTGCAGAACACAAAATGAAAGCTCTGTTTGTTAGTTAGTTAGTTACTTAGTTTGTTTGTTTTGTTGTTGTTGTTGTTGCTGTGTATGTTTTTGTTTTGTTTTTAGTTTTTTCTTTTGATCTTTTTTTCTGTTTCTATCGTTTTATCTTTTGGGAGACAGAGAGAGAGAGAGACAGAGACAAGTAGACAGAGAACAGGAACACATATTGGTAAGGAGGCAAGGAAGATCTGGGAAGACTTAAGAAAAATGAAAGGATATGATCAAAATGTATTGTACAACAGATTTAATAATTTTTTAAATGGGAAAAACCTAATAGAGTTGGGAAACAAGTAACAGTGTTTCCTGAGGCGACTTCTTAAAAGAAGTAACCCCACTTGTTTCTTCACTACAGATCTATAGGTTTATTATACATTATCTATACTACACCTTTGTAGAGGAATTTTAAACCAACAATATGGCTGCTCTGGCAAGGGATCGCATCCAAAGACCTTCTAGGTCTATGTGATCTGGCTGGAATACAGACAAAGTTAAGAATCAGAGAAAGATTTGGCAGAATGAGTCAGAGACAGGATACGCCCAACTCTCAGGAGAACAGACAGGAAAGGGAAGTTACTTCAGAGCAGTGCATAATGAGAGCAGGAGAGTTCATGGAGACAGAACAATACAGTGGAAGAGAGTACAGTACAGGAACACAGTACAGTTCCTGAAGTCAGCACAGCATACTACATTTAGGTGCAATTCAGTGGAATGGAAGTTGAGAATGAAGTGCAGTTCAGTTTGTGGAGTGCAGAGGCAGTTTTTCCAAGCAGAGTAATTCAGTGAGAAGCAGGGAGGAGTTAGTTTGAATCAGTCAGTTGGAAGAGGAGCTTTGAGCCAGAAGCGCTGAATTGAACTCTGAATCATCCGGAGTTCAAAAAGGACTAGAGAGGATGAGCTTATTCAGCAGTAAGTCTCTGAGGCTGAAAACATTCTAGGCCTAGACTAGCAAACAGAGGCTGGAAGCTGAAGCCTTCAGGGTCTTCACTTGTAGAAGATTAGATTGTGCGAGGCTAAAAGCTCCCAGGCCAAGGCCTAGGAATCGTTAGAGAGAAACACGAGGGCTCGGTCCAAAGCTATGTGTTTGCAAAGCTCTCATCTCATCCCCTCATCTGAGGAAATGAAAACTAAAATCACACACCTTCACCATGCGTGGTCCACAATGGGTAATTAGGCTTCTATGAACACTTCCTGATACAAATTCCCAGGTGACCTTCAGTGATTATTTTCATCCCAGGCCTCAAACCAAAGGAAGCGTGAATGCATCCTCATGGTGGAAGGTTACTATGATGGGAAAATTATTGATTATAAAATTTAATTTATTATAAATAATTTAAAGTTTTTATTTATTTATCTCTAAAAAGTGTTTAAGTTAAGACACAATTAACTGCATTTCCTGGAGTGACTTCTTGAAGGGGCTAAGTTCCAAATAATCCTGCAAACCTAAAGATGAGTTTGTTATACACTGCCTTTTCAACACCTTTTCAACATCACACGCTGGGTAATGAGGCCCCTGTGTTAGCCAAGACTTCCGAATGACTGACATTGATCCTCTTTTCTCCACAGTTCAAGCCACATTATCTGGGGAAATGTCCATAAGCTAACACAAACCATTCCAGAGATATTAGCCTCCTTCTGTATAAGAGGTTACTGTCAGTGTTAAAAAAGATGTTATTAGAGTCTTTGAACATGTATGAAGTTAGGAGAAAGTTTCAATGTTTTCTGAAGCTGCTTCGTGGAAGAAATTAGGTTTCTCTTGGCCTCAAAAGATAAATACTATGAAATATTTCTCATTTGACTTCTGTGGTATTCAAGTTTAAATTTTATACTTGCCTTAAAAATTAGGTATTGACATGCGGATCTGGATACTTGGAACATAGGAGCAGGACCATGTAAAAGAAGGGAGAGCGGGTGTGACCTGCACAATTCATCATGTGTGTGATTGTCACAGAAAAAATTCATTTACTTCCATAATTAGGCAAATAATGCACTTTAATAATTACGTATCTGTTACCATTTGGCTATAAACAACCAACCAGGAGACTGACTTGGGTAGTAACTTCATATGACCACCAGGTGGCAGTCTTCCCCACTGTGTCTGGCTATTTGCAGCTGACAAATCGGTGACATTCAATCAGCACATTGTATTTGAATGTGGGAAACCTGTCAGGACCCTTTGGTTCTGGAATTAAACGTCTTTCATTTGAAAAGTGACTTCCACGGGCAAAGGTGTTTTATTTTGCTATTTTTCCAGTCATACACACACCCTCCAGACAAACATGATTGACATGAACTCCAGGCCACACTGGAGCCTCCCAGGAGAGCATCTGGCACATTCCCTTGGTGGTTAAGGACTTCGGGAGGCTGGTGGCTGAACCACTGAGTGCTTCAGAGTATTTTGTTTCTGAAATCACAGCCAAGTAAGAAATATTCAAATGCCACCCATCCCAACTACTCTTATCTCAGCTCCGAGAATATTTACTTAAAACATTTTCATTTTCTTGGCAAACAGCTATGTAAACACATTTAATTTTACCTTTTAAAAAATGCATATGTCCCTGAGACACATGACTAATGTGCAGGATTTGAGGATTTTGCTCTCTAACTACAGGCACAAATAGATCACAGGCTGATTTAAGAATTAAAGGCTAACACCATGATCGCTGACATTTGCATTCAGGAATTGCAAGTAATGGAGAATTCATCAACTACCTTACTGCAAGAAAGAACTTGAATGTATTTTCTAACTTACGTACTTGTACCTCTAACAAACACCTACTTCTAAGATGGATCAGTATTAATGACATGCTCAATACAGGAATTCACTTAGTCTTACGATGCTGTCTGTGTTTTATCTAGGGAATAGATGCGGAGCATCGCTGGGCTGGGCACTGAACACAGTCAGGGATGGGGCACCCAGGAAAGTGACATTCCAGTCGGAGAAAGACAGTGATGCAGAGAGAGGGCTAGCTTCCTTTTCACCTTGGCTTTCTCCTGTTCATGGCTAGCTGAGAAGAGCAAAGCTAAGGGTACCCCTACCCCACCATCGTCTCCTTCACTCTTGTGGAAAACAATGCAGTATGCTATGCACCTGGAGAGTGCAAACTCAAGTGCAGAAATTCGCTATAAATTTAAGTAACAAAAATACTCATTACCCAGAACTGAATTCACAGTCACCCACAGAGAACTGGACTGTAATCCAATTTCCAAATCATGTAGCCTATGTGGATATAATCATGCATAGAAAAAGAACTAGTTTATATGGATTGGGAATTTGGGACCAAATTATTCAAGTAGGCAATGCAACATAGAGAGGCCATAAAATAGCAAGTTCCACCCTACTTCAGTGGCGAAGAGTCATGTTTTTCACATAAAATAGGGTTGTCAATTTATCTCCTTTATGAAGTGCCTCTGTAGCTGCTTTCTCACTGCACTGCAAATTCCAGACTACTGCGTGGAACCTTTAAGATTATTCTAACCACCCCACCTAATGCCTTTCCTGCTATGCTCAGTTTTGGACCCCCCTCCCCCAGGAAACCTCAACTGGGACTGCTTTCAAGTCCATCCTACTGGGAAGTGTGCTCCTGGCAGGGTTTCTGCTGGTTCAACTTTCATTTTTTATAGAGCTCTCAATGCATGTGTGTCAATAAGTAACTTGTGGGAGGTTTTCTGGCTAGGCTATTTTGGCAAAATTCCAAAATGTCTGGAAAGCACATGTCTGTTCACATGTTCGGAGAAGTTCCAGAATACTGGCATGCTGTATTAGTTTTCATGAGCTATAGCTGCAAACTGTCACACAGTCAATGGATTAAAAAATTATCCTCTGAAATCCCTGAAGGTTGAAAATGGTGGTGGCAACTTTCTACCCCTTGCCTTTACCCTCATGTTCATTACACCCTGTGGCTCTAGGTCCTGACCTCCTCAGCTTCTCTTTTGAAGGACACAGTGTTCGGGTCCCCTAATTATTCAATACAGACTTCTTCCCCTTAACTTGATCACATTTTTCTATATACGAGAATATTTGGGGAGTGTGAAGAGAATATCATTTGGGAACTAGGACAAAGAAGTTGGGAATGAATTTTACGTACAAGATAGGAAAGTACTGGGAGACAGTGAGCAAGGAGAAACATATAAGTGAGCATTCAGCATACATGACTTATAACTGTCTCCTTGAGTTACAAAGGAAAGAAGGGGCTTCTGTGGAGTAGCTAAATTGCCTTGCAAGCACGAAGACCCGAGTTTGAGCCCAACAACCCAAACAGAAAATCTGGGGAGCAGCAAGATACCTCAAAGGGTAAAGACAATTGATGCCAAGCCTGGTGACCTGATTCTAATTCCCAGGACTCACATGGTGAAAGGAGAGAACTGACTGACTCCCAATGATTGTCCTCTGACCTCTTTATGAGTGTCACAACACACACACACACACACACAGACACACACACACACACACACACACACACACACAGAGAGAGAGAGAGAGAGAGAGAGAGAGAGAACTTAAAGTTGGTTGTGGTAGAATCCCAGGGCTGTGGACACACAGAGAGAAGGATCACTAAGACTCACTGGCCAATTGACCTAGAATAATTGGCGAGTCACAGGAGAATGAAAAACCCTGTCTCAAAGGAGATGGATGGCATTTCTCAAGATGATAATTGAGGTTATCCCCTGACCTCTATTTATGTGCACTCATACACACATGTACACACAAACAATCACACACACACAGAGAGAGAGAGAGAGAGAGAGAGAGAGAGAGAGAGAGAGAGAGAGAGAGAGAGAGACGGGGGACACAGAGAGAGACTTGGAGGCACAAGAATAAAAAAAGAAGAAAGGAAATTGAATGAGGAGGTGACTGTGTAAGACAGAAAGAGCCTACTTCATTGTGCCCAGCATATAAACTCTAAGATTTCCTATAAATCATCCATTTGACACCTTTCCAATATTCACTTACTCTAAGATTCAATTGCACTAACAGGCAAAATCCAGAGTGTCTTTAAACCTTGTGCATTTCAGGGCTCATGTTTAGCTGGTATATATTGATACCACACAGAAGACAAGCATCCATTTTCCACAAGGCATGCTCTGATTGGCCAGCAGCCACATCAATTTTCTCCAAGTTCAATGTTGGTCATGCCTAGAGGCATGAAAAGACAGGGTTGGAAGAGAGCCACTGGTGAAGGGAGAGAGAGAGAATCTCCCTTGATTCCTCCAGGGAAGGAAGTGGAAAATTAATTAGAGTAGCTGCAATAGAAACTTAATTTTTTTTCTTTTTCATGCTGCTTTGTGGGTCTTTTCTGGACATGTAGAAAAAGTTGACACAGAAGACATTTAAAATCATTTTAAACACCTAAAACATTAGGTGCTGGAAACTCAGATATTTTCAGACCCCATTAAGCAGAGCTCAGACAGAGAATAGGGGGGAAAAAAAGTACTGTATTTGTGACTGGCGCTGAAGTTAAAGCTGTTCATCAGTGACCTTGTAGAGATGACAACAGGTAGATTGTCGGGAAAGTGCCACTGAAGAGGCCTTCATTGATTGGAGCATAGCTAAAACATAATTGGACATAAAGTTCAAACTGTTAATAGTCATTGTCCAGGAATTATTCTTAAGTAAGCAGCAAATGTACTTTAATCAGATCCAATTGCATAGCCAACCAACTGTTCTCCCCAAGCTGTTCGTAGCCTAATATAAGATCAGTCTTTTTTTATGACCTGCTATGAGAGGTACAGTAGTGTAAATAACTCAGCCATATCTTCTTTTTCTCATCTTAAAGCAAAGCTAGTATGTGGTCACCAATGGCCTTGAGAGAGAAGGGGATCTATTTACTGAAGCAACCTGTGATGGACAAAATGTCATATCTCCAGAGACCATCTATGAGTTACTAGGATTCCACAGCATAAACTACAAATGCTTTATGGCCACATTTTTGAAAGAAAAAAAAAGAAATTATTCAGATGAAAATCTATGGCATATGCTTTAGTCTTATTTCCAGCAAGTGCTGTAAAACTCAAAAGCCTTTTAAGAATTTTGCTTTTGTAATCATGCCTGAAAATATTTCCTCCTTTCCCTTCCATCCTATGCACATGCGTGCATACACACACACACACACACACACACACACACACACACACACACACACACACACACCGATATGTTTGCTTGCCCACCTCTGAAAAGTACTTAAATCTTATAGACAACATCTTTGAGAAACCAATAAAAACCTAAAAATACTGTGGCTTGGTAGAAAATTCAGTTTTAAATCTGAAAACCTAGAATCCCACTTTACTATTTTCAGCCTGTGGTTTATAGACATAGCCCACACAGCAGAAGTTATCAGCACATGGGCTGGTTTTCCAGTTTCTTGATAGTTAATACCATGCTTGTTCTGCGCGTTTTCTGCCCTTCCAGGGAGTCAAGTAAGATCTAACCTTGATTTAAATGTAGAATGTCATTTTTATTCCCTTTGGTATCTCTTTGGATCTTGAAAATAGCTGACATAACAGCATTGTTTTGGGTTGCTCATCAAATTTCACTTGAATATAGAATTAGAATCAAAGAAAAAGGAAGAGTCTGCCAGACAGAGGGTGCACTCAACTTCATAACAAAATAAAGATGCAAAATTGCAGTGCAGGAGTTAGGGGATTGGCTTGTTGTGATAAAGTCTTTGCTGGGCAAACACAGGGACCTGAGCTCAGACACCTAGCAAGCACATAAAAGCCAGACACACTGCATGTGTAATCCAGGTGATAGGAAAACAAAGGCTGGTGGATTCCTGATGCTCATTGGCCATCAGCCGATTAAGGAGCTCTAGGTTCAGTGAGAGACCCTGTTTCAAAAAACAAGATAGAGAGCAATCGAGGAAGAGACTGAAGTTGACCTCTGACCTCCACAAGCACACATATGCCCACATGTATGTATGTCTACTCACAAATGTATATACACTCACACACAGGAACACATACATATGGCGCGCACGCACACACACAGAAATGAAAGCAGAAATTGGAGTAGACATTTGTAGATCTGCTTTCATAGGGACATTATTTATATTAGCCAGGATGCAAAAAAAAAAAAGTGATTCAAGTGTCCATTAGAGGAGGAATGACTAAGCAAATTATGTATCTACATGTAGTGGAATATTATCAAGCCTTAAATAGGGAGGGCAGTCTGACATATGCTGCAACACAGATAACTTTAAAGTCATGATGTCTAATGAAAAAAGTGGTAGAAAAGGCAGAAAGGCAGTTACCAGAAGGCAGGAAGGATAACAAGGAAGAGGCTAGGCAGGTTAATCAGTAGGACCTTATTAGAGTTATGTAGAAGGATTATTTTGCAGAGTAGCTCCCCATAGTTACAATAATTCACTTTGTATTAGTTCAAAATTGCTGTGTGAAAACACAACAGAAAATGATACATGTTTGAGGAGCTGGATATGCCAATGCCCCTGATTTGGCATGTCCTAGCCTAAAACCCAGCGCCGAATCCTTATGAATGTGTGAAGCTATCGTGTATGAACTAACTAAAACATGCAAATAGGCTTCTTAGATTTTTTTTAACAAAACTTATAGAATATTTTAATGAAAAGCCAAATGTATAAAGGAATGGATTATGTTTTACTACACAGATTGAGAAAGATAGCTCATTAAAAGAAACTGAGTTGCTCTCCTGGTGAAGGTCATCATGCTAGTAAGTGACCCGGTGATGAATACTAAAAAGAAATGCTAGTAAGTGACCCGGTGATGAATACTAAAAAGAAATGCTAAAGTATCAGGGGCACAACTCCTATCTCTAGGTATCATTTTTGATGATACCTCAGCTCTAGTGAAGGTTTGTGCTGGAGCCCTTTAATTCTGAGTTACTCAGTAGGCTGTTAATCGGGGCATCAAACACCACAGAGATGAAGTCTGAGCCTGGGGAAATGCTGTCTCTCCCAAGTTTTTCTCCCATCCAAAGCCAATCTAAATGGAAACAGTCTACTACTTGACATTTAGAAACGAATAGAAGTGAACAAAAGGAAGTGAAGATGCTCATGTTAGAAATATTCTCAGTGTTTAAGAGGAGCAGAAGAATGAGGTTTCAGCAGAAGAGGCAGTAGTGAAATGGGTATTCTGATATTTCCTATTCATTCTTCCAAGAGAAGGGACAGAGAATAAAAGCTTCTTCAGATAGAGTCTCCTAAGGAAAACGTACAAGTGTTGCTTAGCTGCTCTGTGGGCAGATGCTGAATTCAAATAAAAGTACAGACATCTTATTGTGCCCCAGGCTGCCTGACATATGTGTGAGGATGAAAAAGTTGATGATTAAATCAACGCCTTTCATAATTTTTAACTCAAATTTCTCAGGTGCACAATGCATCAAAAAAAAAAAAGCAAATCTTTTGCTTAGAGTAAGTTCTACTGCAAACAATGTGTGGGTTGTAGAAAAAGAAGCCTCTGTTCTTCAATATTATTCTAGTCATTTCTGTATGATGCTGGGAGTTATTTTCTCAAGTAAAGAAACAATTCACTAGGTTTTGCCTACAACAATATAGTATGTTATACCTTGAAATTTTATTTTGGCCCAGAACCAAATAAATAGTAAAGACAAATAATTGAGATCTAGATATAGAACTTTTATTAAATTCATGAACTTAATCAACATTCCAATATAAGATATCAGGTGAAAGCCCAGGGTTGCCCATGAACCATACTCTACATTGATTACCTAGGAAATTGCCTCACAACAAATCACGGAAGCCCTGTGTTTTTTATTGGGGTGTCAGAGTCATCTGGTCATTTACTCAGGAAGTTCAAAAGTGTTGATCCTTTGAAAAATTTCAGTGGAAACAAAATTTCTTTTGTTGTCTCATGTTATTCTATAGACTTCTCAACTCCCTCTTACATCCAGTTACCTTGGTCACGACAAACTGTGCTTAATTCAGTGTATGAGAGGGACAGGTGGACACAGGGACAGCTGCATTCACATGTTCACCGCAGTATTATCTATACAACCTATCCACAGATATAGATGTCCATCCATGGCTAATTAAAGAAAACAGTTAAACACATGCATACATCAAACACACACACAGATACACACAAACAGACACACACACAAACACACAAATAGATACACACAACACACACACACAGACACACACAGAGAGACACACTCACAGACACACACACATACTTGATGAAATGTTACTCAGCCTTCAGACTTTAAAAAAGGAGGTTATCTTGCCATTTGTGGCATAATTGAGGAATCTGGAAGGTGCCATGGTAAATTAAATGTCTGACATGGGTAAATGAGAATGATTACTTTATGCTTCTATTTATGTGAGGCATGAAAATAAACAAACAAACAAACTAGTCAAATTGGGGGCTGGAGTCATGGCACAGCAGCTGAGAGTATTTGTTGCTGCCCTGGCAGAGTGGACTCCAATTCAATTTCCAGCACCCACACAGCAACTCACAACTGTCAGTCATTCCAGATCCAGAAGATCCAAAACACTTGTCTAGCCTCCACAGACACCAGGTATACCAGTCGTGCACAGACATATATGCAGATAAAACACTCATAAACATAAAAAAATAATTTAGAAAATTAGAACAAAGAGAGAAAATTTAGTTACTGAGAAATGTAACAAAGTCTTAGCAGCTCTAGGTGTATGCTTATTACCATGATTGTGGTAATTGCTGTTATGTTTCATGGATCTTTGCATGCATTCAAAATCATGAAACTGTATATATTCAATACATGTGGATCCCTTGAATAGAAATGATGTAAAACAGAGTTGCACTGGATGTATACATTACACCTAAGGGTAGGCCCATCCCCAGCAGAAGATGGCCAAAACAAATTAATTCAATGGTGTGTAACCGAACTTTTAAATTATTATTTAACACTTCTTTATTTATTACTAAATTCACTTATAACAAACGCCAACAATTTCTTAACTATTAATCCTATAAATTCCTACAACCCCTTTAACCTATCCACTAAACCTATTGATAATCATAACAACTACTTTCATAACCTTTTAGAATGATACAGTCTCTGGGGCAGGTCCTCAGTCGTCAGGAATACAGTATTTGTTGTAGATTCTTTAACACACTTAGCAGTCCTTTTTCTGGATCTCTCAGATGCAGGTTCATCAGGGTAAGTTGGTTATTGCAGTCTCACCTTAAATAAGGCTTCATGCTTTCTTCTCTGTGGGAGACCCCAGCCTTCTGCAGGCCAACTTACTTCTTTTGAATCAGGAACTCAGCTGCTCTGCCTCAGTCCTTAAAGCCAGGCACATTTTCCTTTAGGCCACTGTTTGGACAGATCAAACCCCTCTAGGCAAAAGCTGAGCCACAGGGTCCAGTCCTTGGCCTTTTGGTGTCTTGCTCAGGCTTTCTTTGCTCACCAGCTTCTTTCTGCGTCAGGGAGAGAGCTGGCCATCAATGGCCAGCCCTTTTTTCAGCAGGACTCTTGGAGCTCTCTAGCATCAGGGGCCTCTTCTCCTCTGGGCTCCACGCACTGTCCTCAAATAGGAGGAACTCTGTTTCAGCTTAATTTTGGCTCCGCCCACTTAGCAGCTGAAAACAATGTCAGGCCAGATACTTTGTTTCTTCAAGTCTTGAGTCTTTCCTGTTTTCCTGACTTCAAACTTGTTTTTCAGTCTATTGAGTCTTTCCTGTTTTTGCTGACTTCATGCTGATAATGCTCTTCAGGCCCCGAATTAAGAGACAGTATCAGAAACGCCTATATATTTCCTAAATCTAATTTATCTAACTCCTACATATCCCCCTTCTAGTAAAATAAAAAATAAATCTACATATCTACATATACAATGTAAATAAATTGTCTATGTACAATACATAAACTAACTTTAAATTTTTATCAATATACATTAAAGCAAATGTTAAAAAACCTTAAACTCACAATACATAGTTGTATTTACATCTTTTGACAAAAGACATTAAAGCAAACAAAACATTTTAAATTCTTATCAATAAACTTACTTTCTATTACATACAAAACATTTTTAAACTTGCATCAATAAACAGAATCTTAAATTTCTACCAATATAACAAAATAATCTTAAGCTTTTAATAATAAAAGAGACAAAAAATAGAATGAGGGAAAAAAGAAAATCCTCAAATCCAATTCACAACACATAACATATATCCATTCATTCCAGACGACAACAAACAATCACAACACATAACATAACACACACAAAAAACTTCCAACCCATCTTTTGGGAATGGAGTGTAAATATTTTCGGGTACCCTTCAAAAATTGAGATATTGGCTAATTCTTGGGAAAGTTACCTATAGCTTTTATTGTCCAGTCTCTGTAAGATCGATCATTTTTTGGACTAGCGTTTTTAAAAATGATTTGCATGCAAAGTTTTTAAGAAAACAGTGATTGAAGCAGTATGTTAGGTTGAATCTTCTGGCCCATTTGTCTTGTTGTTATTGTCATTCAGTCCTTGGCTCTGAAAATAAGTTTTTGCTCTAAATTTGAGCAAATGGAAGGCATAGAACAACTTTGTAAGTCCATTTTAAGGCATAAACTCTGTCCATCCTGGATAAAAGATTGGAATATCATGAACACCATAAAGTTAATAAAATATTCTTACCATGCGAAGACATTCATATTTCAGCTAATGGGAGGTTCTCCCTGGTCAGATCTAATCTTTATAAGTTTTGTTGGTAACCACATTTTTTCATTCCCTGTAGACACATAGGCATAACCACGTCCCCATCTTAAAACCATTGCAGGTTTCCACTCTAAAGTTAACATATCCTTATAATATATTGGTTGATTTAATTCCTCCGTTTTTTGTATAATCCAATGTCTCTCAGCTGCAGTGGTACCCTTTTCACCAACATTTAGGAAATTCAAAGTTAGCAATGCATTGTGTAATCTATCCCTGGGATTCTTTAATGGTGTTTTTGCAGATTTTTTTTGTATTTATATTACTTTTTTTGGGCATTTTAAAAAACAGACTTGTCTTTTGCTTGTATATTATGGCTTCAAGAAAACAAAAAAGAAATAACTTATACTATAATAAAGTTATCCAAAATTGTCTCATAGAACAACTTATGACAAAGGGACTTCTGAATTTTGAGATGTTTAAATTGAGTCTTCTGTGTAGACACACACACACACACACACACACACACACACACACACACACACACACACACACCTACACACACAAAGCAAAGCTTATCCAAAAACTACTGAAAGAATTATGACTTCAGACAAAAATTTTAAGTTGTTTCAAAACTGTCTTATACAGCCAAGTGTTGTGGTTCATGCTTGTAATCCCAAGTACCGAGTATACCTAGAGGTGGAACATTTAAGTCTACAAGTCCAAAACTAATTTGATTAGCATTGGGAGATCATGTTTCAAAGAAAACAAATAAGTGAGCAAGTGTCCTCATCTGATGACAACAATTTGTTAAAATGCATCTCAGTCTTTTTAATATGACTATACCCTTCACAGATAATTCTATTTATAAAAAACTTGTTTAGTCCTAAGCATGAAATAATTTATAGGGAATAATGGTGAATCCATAAAATAACTTGCTCACTTATTTTTTTTTCTTTGAAACATGACCTCCCTGTGCTAATAAAATTAGTTTTGGACTTGTAGACTTAAATGTTTCACCTCTAGGTATACTCGGTACTTGGGATTACAAGCATGAACCACAACACTTGGCCGTATAAGATAGTTTTGAAACAACTTAAAAAGACAGTCTTCAATGTTTATAGAAATCTGGATGTCATAATTTTATACAAATAAAGCCAATGCCAATGTTGGTATGGAAGTAGAAGATTTCCACTCTATAAAATTCAAGGGCTGGTATGCAGTATTATCATAGTATATTAGCATTGTACCCTTAAGGTGGACTTGATTTTAAATTCTAATTCTACATATTCAACTATACACTGTCTACTGCAACAGGTGGGGAACTGGAGAAGGAATAATAGTATTGGTTGCCTTTTTATTGTTATTTTAAAAAACTTAACAACTTCAATCTCCTATTGTTAGTCATTTATTGTTCCCATTTTCATTTCTGGTTAATGGATCATTGATAATATGCATTGTGTGCTATATGCATGCAAAATTATAGCTATTGCACAGAACACATGCTTTTAGAGTGGTGGAGCTAATATTGTAATGTAAAAACTTACACTTGAATTATGCAGTGAAGTAAATAATTTTAAAAATTGCATTTAGTTTTAAAATATGTCATTGCCTAGACCTAGACATACCTAACTACAAACATAAGTAGATATTTCAAAGATTGTCCAAATTAATAACTTAAAATTAAGACCTTATTTTCTTGAAATTAATATGAATAATAAGAACATTGAATTTATTTGTTTCAAATTCAGTTTATAACCAGTTTCTTTTTTTCTATTTTTCCTGAATAAATTACTTTCAATAAATAACTACCTACTAAATGACAATGGCCTTGGTCTACATGTGAAAGAAAACCCAAGATATTAGTGGTTCAGTGAGAGATATTTTTGTTCTTCACATGGTGGTACAATAGAGATAGGCTGCCTGGCATAGGTGTGATCTGTACAGTATTAGGGGCAAGGTGATGTTTATACTGGAAGCCACCTTTAAAATTATGACATCTATCTTATTAAGGATGAAGAAAAAAAGAAAATAAACACCTGGAAATTAACTAACATTTTAGCCCACCCATCACTCTTCATTATAGTATGGTTATGAGTAAAATCTGTGAAGGCCCGCAGGATGACACAGCAGACAAAAAGATGTGCCTACAAGTGCATGCTGGACAAGCCTGGTGACCTACAACCAATGCCCACAACCTACCATGGAAGTAGAGAATAATTCCACATGCACACCATGGAACCAGTGCACATATCATATACACATAGTAGTAGTAGTAGTAGTAGTAATAATAATAATAATAATAAAGTATATTTGAAAGAAATATTTGATAAGTCTCATCTTTATATTTTGCTTCAGCTGAAGTAAAATTAGTCAACACAAGATTAGAATTTGATCTAGAAATGCCAATTCTGGTCATGTTCACTAAACATTTATTCAGGCAATTTACCAAAAATATGTTGAAAAAGCTAATAAGAATATATTGTACAGATACAGCTTTATGCTAAATAATTAGTAGCAATAAGTGACAGATGGTACCAGATTCGGCAATAAATGACAAATAATAGAATATTTGTTCTCTATCCAAGACTTTAATATGCATAGGAAGTGTTAGTTATATATGACATTAACCTAAAAGAGTTAGTTTTGAATCAGATTGAGCAGAGGTAAGAAAATAAAGATTTGTCAAAATTAACTATATTTTCAACTTTGGAAGCCTCTATTTCACATTGTTTCATTTCTCTTCAAAAATATTTTCTTACAATGTTCATTTTTGCACATAAATTACTCATAGGATAGTCATTTTTTAATTATATTAGTGTAGTGGGAGTGGTGTGGGATGAGTTGAAGAGAAGGTCTGGGGATGGATTTTATCAAAACACTTTGTATACATATGAGAAATTCTCAAAGAATAAATAAATTATTTTTTAAAGTTAAATAGAAAGGGCTAAGGGGTGTAGTAGAGTGCCTGGTTTGCATGTTCAAGGTCCTGAATACAGTCTCCAGCACAGCAAAAATAAACTTCGAAAGACAAAAATTACATTGGACTGTGTAATGTGAGGCCCAAAAGAGGTTAACACTCATAGTTTACACTGAATGTAATACATGGCCTTTATATTCAGATTAAAGGAAACCAGAGGGACCCAAGAGATCTCCACTTTAGCATTTCCTGTAGTATGCATTTCTAGACTTTTCTTTCAATCTCTCTTAGATATTTCTTTTTATCAGGTGTGTCTATCCCTAACACCTACACATACACCACACAAATGCTACACCAAGAGGTAGGTAGCTAAAATAAAGACAGGTATAGAACTAATAAAGCTCAAGGGAAAACAAAAGCAATCACATAAACTGAAGTAACCTTTAAAATGTCACATGATGAAGATGGCACTCACAGAAAGCCACAGTTTCAGAGACTGAACTTTTAAGTAAACTTTTAATAACATGACCATGTAATGTGTTGATGCTTTACTGAGTGAAAACCTGATATTCAGAAAGTTCACACACGAAGATCTTTCATATTGAAAGAAGATTTGAAGCGAAGGCCAGACTGAAATATGCATGAGGTCAGATTTGGGTGTCTAGGCTCAATTCCACTCCAGATGTTTTAGCCCTATAAGGAAGGCTATGTCTAGGGAGCTATAAGTCCATCTGCAAACGAAGAAGTGTGAAACAGCAAATGCTAACCAAGTCTCATTCAGGTTAGTTAACATCCTTTGAGTATGACATTTGTGACAAATCCTTGTCCCAGATTATTGCCTTCAGCAAAAATCTCCTTCTAGTAAAATTTGATCCTGCCTGAAGCTGCCATGCCTTCCAAATCTGTGGCTTACCATCGGGAGAAAGGTTTGCTTCATTCAACTGATAAAGCATTGAATTGTCCAGCCTCTGCACCCCACTGAGCTGATACCTGCCTCAGTGCCCATTGTTCAGATCTGACAAGATCCAAAAACGTATGTGGTGGTTAAAACCCACTGCAAGCAAGGCAACTGTATTCTATATTTACTCAGATTGAAGACTGATACACTGATACATGCTGTGTAGAGCTGATAGAGAAGAAAAGTCATCAAGGAGCAACTGTGTTTCAGCAGCAGTTTATTTTGAAAAAAAATTTTTTTTCAGCGGCATAGACGTTCAGAATGAGTGTCATCTCACTCTCAATTTCCCCAATAGGGATTTTGCTGTGTGTGCCATATGCCTTCATGGAATGTGGCACCACTAAAAAGATGGTAGACTGCCAGGTAAGTAAAAACTGCCCCGTGTCAAGGTGAGGCATTTTAGAAAATTTGTCAATGAGGGTTAGGATGTCCACTGAGTCACCATATTTGATGAGACCCCAACAAAGTATTACTAGACTACAGGCTTAATGATATCTAGATTTTGCTAAATTGAAGATGAAATTTAAACCATAAAATAGACCTTGCCTTCAGACATATTGCTGAGCAGAAAGCTAATTAAATTATAGTCAAAGATGAGAGCTGCTGGTAGTGCGTTTGACCCCAGTAGCTCGTATTGCAGAATACACAAATAGATTTGGAATTTTATTAGAACATGATATTAACAAAAGCTACTTTGTTGGATCTTCTCTGGAGTATAAATGCTCATAAAAATGACTCCTAAGCTGTGAGTGGTTTGCATATATGTATTCAGGTTGCATATACAGAGGTATGAGTGTACACACACCTGTGCAGTCCCACAGGGAGGCCAGAGCAGGTCATTGGATGTCTTTTTCTACTGCCTTCTGCCATACTGCCCTGAAATAGGGGCCCTCATTGAACTGGAAGCTTGCTGTTAGGTAAGGCTGGCTGGCCACTGAGCTTTCAGGTGGGATCTGTTTCTGTTCTCCCCAACTTTCAGTCCTGGGGTTATAGGCACATGCAGCCACATTTGCGTTTGTACATGGGTGCCAGGGATTTAAATTCAACACTCTTAACTGCCAAATCCTTCCATATTCTTTTAATAGAATGTAGTCATTGTCCCTGAGAATTCTTGGAAATCACTATTGTCCAAACAAGTAAATGTTAATAGTTTCATTATAATTACTGCTATTATGGAATTCTCACCACATTTCCATCCAGGTCTGAGTGAGTTAACTGGACTGGGCTTATTACAATGAGAAAGCTATATGCAAAGGAGCAAGAAAATTGCTGGTGTCCTTTAATTATATATTCTGATGACCTTTACAATAAATTCTCTCAAGTTGGAAAAAAACAACAACAAATTGGCCATGTTTATTAATTTTATTAAGTCAGGAATATATATACATACATACATACATACATACATACATACACATATATATATATATATATTAGCTCAAGGCTCTGTATTATAAAACATCCCTCCATATCTCATTATAAACATTGACTTTGTTCATGTATTTTTGTATATACTCGGTATCATATTTTCTACAGTTTGATCGAAGAGAGAAAACACAAGATAATAATTCATTAATTATAGGTATACATTTTATTATTTATTCATTTATCATAGACTCTAACACCAGGGATGTCAATATGATATCAAATAATAACTATGCTCTTATTAAATGTATTGGGGGGGCTGGAGAGAGAACTGAGTGGTTAAGAGTACCAGTTGCTCTTCTAGAGGACTCAGCTTCATCACCCAGCACCTACATGGTGGATCACAACCATCTATAATTCCAATTTTAGGGAATCAACATCCTCCAAAGGCACCAGAAACATATGAGGTAGATAGACATACATGCAGACAAACCATCTGTGCACATAAAAAATAATAAATAAAAATTATAAATGGCTCCGCATTCTTTCAGCAATGCATGGAACAGTCAAACTGGATCTTCTGGCAATTGGGGAAATGCTGTGTATTTTAAGGTTGACTGGACAATTACTGATATGCATTTTGTTAATAGCTAAACTTTACAAGAGAATTAAAATATAATAGAGAAGCTGCTTGTAAAAGGAAAACAGCTCATCATATATAAAAGAGCCTCCTGGAGAAAATTAGCAGATTTATCAGCAGAAACCTTACAGGCCAGATGACTGTGGGATGGAATATTAGAAGTGCTGAAACAAACAAAAACCAAAACCCTGCCAACTAAGAGTATTTCCCCCAGAAAATGCTGTCCTTCAGAAATATAAGGAGAAAAAATAATTTCCAGACAAACAAAAACTAGGAGAACTCCACACCAACCTTACAAGATGAGAATTAAAATGAAAACAAAATTCTAATTAAAAACTCCAAAATGTATTAAAGATGCACTTAAAACACCAAGAAGGTGTACATACTAATTGCTTTTAACACTCATCTAAAAGCTAAGTGACAAAAGATTTAAAACAGCCATAGATACAGTAATTTTTTTAATGGGTATCATGAAAAGTTGTAAATAGTGACATCAATAACAAGATATGCTCCTGGGAAGAGTCAGAAGTATAGGATTTTTATGTGTTTGTTATGTGATTCCAGTTAATTGCTGTGAGCTTAAAATACTCCATTGCAATTATGAAATATTTTATGTAAGGTTTGGTAAACACAGAGAGCATGCCCATAGTAGGTAGAGAAAAGAATCAAAGCATATGACTATAAAAATTATCTAGTCACAAGGGAAAATGGAGAGAAAAGAACAAAGAAATTTTACTTCAGTTTCCAAGAAAAATACCAGCTGAACATTTAGAGATGATAAAAAAAAAAAATCTATGCAGACTAGCTAAATGAAAGCAAAGAGAGTAGTGCTTATGTTTTACAAAATAACTTTAAATTTTAAAAATGTTTTAATTTGTCACTGGAGGGCACAAAGTCATTACATAATTCATCAAAAGTTTATAATAATATATAAAACAATTATATATAGATAGATAGATAGATAGATAGATAGATAGCATAAGAGCCCTTAAATGTACAAAATAAATGTTAACAGAACTTAGCAGATAAATGCAATCAGTAACAGAGGAAGATTTGGGGGGATCCAAGATGGCGGCGGCCCGTGTGGACGCATTTTAATTTTGGGGAAAACAGACACAAAACCGCGAATGTTCTAAGACTCGGTATAAAAAAATATGAGAGACTCGACCCTCCTGGGTCTCACCCAACTACCCACGGACCACTAAAAGTCCCTGGGCAGGATGCTCCCTCCCACTCTCGGACTCACATGGAAGCCGCTGAATCCGGAAATCGGTATCCCCCCCCCCCCCCCCCCGGGGAGACACATCGGGTAAGTTCCAATCTAATACCCAGCGGGCAGAATCAGACCCAACACAGGGATACTCTCCAGGCTGCTGGGCCTCCCCCCCAGGTCTTGCACAGATGATCTGGCTATCTGGCAAAGGCTTGCGGACCTGCGGAAGTGCTTGCGGCTCGGCTGCAGAGTACCATCTGGCTGAAGATTGCGACCCACTGCGGTGTATGGGAACTTGGTTGACTGTGACGTCATGTGCCAGTTTCCAGAGCTGGCTTCAGGGAGTGAAGGCAGATTTACTCATGACAGGATCCAACCCTGGGCAAACCGTGAAGTGTTTACTATTAATATTGGACGTTTTTGCTACTATGTGCACTTCTGGGGAGGGGGGGGTCAGAGCTTAAGTGTATACAGCTCCACTCCCTGGATAAGTGAAGTCTCCACCCAAGAGGTGGGGCAGAAAAACAAATTTTACAGGAGTGGAGTCAGGCAATTCGACTGCTACACCAAAGCGTCCCCTTTGGATCCAAGCCTAGAAGAAAACAGGAACAGACAGCTAAGACTTCCAAATGGCCAAAGGCCCCAGAAAAGCAGGATTCAAGGTGGAATGACTCCAACAAAAGAAAGCGATGCTATTTCAGCCAACCTGGATCACGTCACCACAGCTGAAACACATGAAAAAGGTAACAATTCTACATTATAGAAAGTGATAGAGTCCCTTCAAGAAGAACTTAAATTTATGAAGGAATTCAAAGAAGTCACAATTCTACAAACAAAAGTTATGGATAATACCATTAGAGAACTTCAAAACAAGGTGGCTCAATTTGAACACGAAAAAGACAGGGCAATGGAAGACTTCCAGGCAAAGACAAGCAAATTGGAGCAGGAAATGTACAAAACGAATAAAACCATTCAAGACATGAAAATGGAAATGGAAACAATAAAGAAAACACAGAGTTAAAAGTGGAAATGGAGAGTCAAGGGAAGAGAACAGGAACTATGGATATGAGTACCAAAAACAGGATTCAAGAGATGGAAGACAGGATCTCAGGCATGGAAGATTTGATGGAAGAAATGAGTACAACATCCACTGAAAATGAGAAAGCTAAAAAAATCTCTCACCCACAACATCCAAGAAATCAAGAACACAATGAAAAGACAAAACCTAAGAATTACAGGCATAGAGGAAAGAGAAGACTCCCAACTCGAAGGTCCAGGAAATATCTTCAACAAAATAATAGAAGAAAACTTCCCAAACCTAAAGAAAGAGAGGCCAATAAAAATCCAAGAGGCTTACAGAACACCAAACAGATTAGATCAGAAAAGAAACTCTTCTCAGCACATAATAATTGAAACTCCAAATGTAGAGAACAAAGAAAGAATATTAAAAGCTATAAGAGTAAAAGGCCAAGTCACATACAATGGCAGACCCATCACAATTACACCGGACTTCTCCTCAGAAACTTTAAAAGCTAGAAGGGCCTGGACAGATGTCCTACAAGCCCTGAGAGAACATAGGTGCCCAGCCAGACTATTATACCCAGCAAAACTCTCTATCAACATAGATGGAGAAAACAAGATATTCCATGACAAAATCAAATTTAAACTATATCTACCCACAAACCCAGCCCTACAGAAGATCCTAGAAGGAAAACTCCAACCCAGAGAAGATAACTACACCCAAGAAAACAGAGGAAATAGAAATCTCCACAGCAACTAAACAAAAAGAAGCACAAGACGACCACCTATACCAAAATAATGGGAAATAACAACCCCTGGTCACTATTATCCATCAACATCAATGGACTCAACTCACCAATAAAAACACACAGACTTACAGACTGGATCCATAAACAAGACCCATCTTTTAGCTGCATACAAGAAATACATCTCACTATTGAAGATAGACACTATCTCAGAGTAAAGGGCTGGGAAAAGGTCTTCCAAGGAAATGGACCCAGGAAGCAAGCTGGAGTAGCCATCCTAATATGGAACAAAATGGACTTCCAATTGAAGTTAATAAAAAAAGACAGAGAAGGGCATTACATACTCGTTAAGGGAAGTATCAATCAAGAGGACATCTCAATATTGAACATCTATGCCCAAATACAAAGGCACCTACATTTGTAAAAGAAATGCTTCTAAAACTTAAATCACACATCGATCCCAACACTTTAGTAGTGGGAAACTTCAACACCCCACTCATAACAATGGACAGATAATCAAGACAGAAGCCAAACAGAGAAATATTGAGTTTAACAGAGATCATGAACCAAATGGGCCTAACAGATATCTACAGAACATTTCACCCAAATACAAAAGAATACACCTTCTTCTCAGCACCACATGGAACCTTCTCCAAAATCGACCATATAGTTGGACACAAAGATAGCCTCAACAGATACAAGAAAATTGAAATAACCTCTTGTATCTTATCAAACCACCATGGAATAAAGCTGGACTTCAACAGCAAAAGAATCAACAGAAAGCCTACATGCACATGGGAATTGAACAACTCTTTACTAGGTGACTACTGAGTCAGGGAAGAAATAAAGAAGGAAATCAAAGACTTCTTAAAATCCAACGAAAATGAAGACACAACATACCCAAACCTATGAGACACAATGAAAGCTGTGCTACGAGGAAAATTCATAGCACTAAGTGCCTTCAAAAAGAAAATTGTGACAGCTCATATTAGTGAATTAACAGCCAAACTAGGTGAACTGGGGGGGGGGGGAAGCAAACACTCCCAAGAGGAGCAGAAGGTAGGAGATCATCAAACTTAGGGCTGAAATCAACAACTTAGAAACAAAAAGAACTATACAAAGAATCAATGAAACCAAGACTTGGTTCTTTGAGAAAATCAACAAAATAGACAGACCCTTAGCCAAATTAACTAAAAGGCAGAGGGAAAAAAACCCAAATCAACAAAATCAGAAATCAAAAGGGAGAAATGACAACAGACATTGAGGAAATCCAGAGAATATTTGGATCTTACTTTAAAAATCCATACTCCACAAAATTTGAAAACTTAAGCGAAATGGACAATTTTCTTGATAGATTCCACCTACCGAAGCTAAATCAAGATCAGATTAACAGATTAAACAGCCCTATAACCCCTCAGGAAATAGAAACAATCATTAAAAATCTCCCAACCAAAAAAAGCCCAGGGCCAGATGGCTTTAGCACAGAATTCTACTGGACCTTCAAAGAGGAGCTAACACCAATACTCTTCAAACTCTTTCACCAAATAGAATGAGAAGGAACACTGCCAAACTCATTCTATGAGGCTACGGTAACCCTGATTCCTAAACCACACAAAGACCAGAGATCTCCCTCATGAACATAGATGCAAAAATACTTAATAAAATACTAGCAAACCGAATTCAAGAACACATAAAAAGTGTCATACACCATGATCAAGTAGGATTCATCCCAGGAATGCAGGGATGACTCAACATATGAAAGCCTATCAACGTAATTCACCATATAAACAAGATGAAGGAAAAAAAACACATGATATTCTCGCTAGATGCAGAAAAAGCATTTGACAAAATCCAACACCCCTTCATGCTAAAAGTTCTGGAGAGAACAGGAATGCAAGGACCGTACCTAGAAATAATAAAGGCGATATACAGCAAGCCAGTGGCCAACATCAAATTAAATGGAGAGAAGCTTGAAGCATTTCCTCTAAACTCAGGGACAAGACAAGGATGTCCACTTTCCCCATATCTCTTCAATATAGTACTTGAAGTTCTTGCTAGAGCAATAAGACAACTGAAAGAGATGAAAGGGATAAACATTGGAAACAAAGAAGTCAAATCATCCCTATTTGCAGACAATATGATAGTATACATAAGCGACCCCAAAAATTCCACCAGAGAACTCTTACAACTGATAAACACCTTCAGCAAGTTGGCTGGATACAAAATTAATTCAAAAAAATCAGAAGCCCTTCTTTATACAACAAACGAATGGGCTGAGAAAGAAATAAGGGAAACAACTCCCTTCACAATAGCCACAAACAATATAAAATACTTGGGGGTAACTCTAACCAAGCAAGTAAAGGACCTGTACAACAAGAACTTCAAGAACTTGAAGAAAGAAATGGAAGAAGCCTTTAGAAGATGGAAAGATCTCCCATGCTCATGGATAGGTAGGATCAACGTAATAAAAATGGCTATCCTACCAAAAGCAATATATAGATTCAATGCAATTCCTATCAAAATACCAACACAATTCTTTACAGACTTAGGAAGAGCTATTCTCAATTTCATATGGAACAACAAAAAACCCAGAATAGTTAAATCAATCCTGTACAATAAAAAGAACATCTGAAGGTATCACCATCCCAGATTGCAAGCTGTACTGCAGAGCAATGCTAGTAAAAACAGCATGGTATTGGTATAGAAACAGACCAGTAAATCAATGGAATTGAATTGAAGATCCAGAAATAGACCCACACACTTATGGCCACCTAATTTTTGACAAAGAAGCCAAAATAGCATAATGGAAAAAGGACAGCATCTTCAACAAATGGTGCTGGACCAACTGGATGTCCACTTGTAAAAGAATGAAATTAGACCCATACTTATCACCTTGTACAAAACTTAAGTCCTAGTGGATCAAAGACCTTAACATAAGGCTGGTCACACTAAATCTACTAGAAGAAAAAGTGGGAACTCATTGGCCCGGATGACAACTTCCTGATCACAACACCAACAGCTCAGGACCTGAGATCAACAATCAATAAATGGGACCTCATGAAACTGAAAAGCTTCTGTAAAGCAAAAGACACTGTCATTTGAACAAAACGGCAGCCTACAGACTGGGAAAAAATCTTCACCAACCCCACATCTGACAGAGGGCTAATATCCAAAATCTACAAAGAACTCAAGAAATTAAATGCCAAGCAACCAAATCATCCAATCAAAAAATGGGGGACAGAGCTAAATAGAGAATTCACAAAGGAGGAATCCCTAATGGCTGAGAGACACTTGAAGAAATGCTCAACATCCTTAATCATCAGAGAAATACTGTAGGGGTTAGATAAATTAGATTTAGAAAATATATAGGAGTTTCTGATACTGTCTCTTAATTCGGGGCCTGAAGAACATTATCAGCATGAAGTCAGCAAAAACAGGAAAGACTTAATAGACTGAAAAACAAGGTTGAAGTCAGGAAAAACAGGAAAGACTCAATAGACTTGAAGAAACAAAGTATCTGGCCTGACATTGATTTCAGCTGCTAAGTGGGCGGAGCCCAAATTAAGCTGAAACAGAGTTCCTCCTATTTAAGGACAGTGCATGGAGCCCAGAAGAAGAGGCCCCTGATGCTAGAGAGCTCCAAGAGTCCTGCTGAAAAAAGAGATGGCCATTGATGGCCAGCTCTCTCCCTGAAGCAGAAAGAAGCCGGTGAGCAAAGAAAGCCTGAGCAAGACACCAAAAGGCCAAGGACTGGACCCTGTGGCTCAGCTTTTGCCTGGAGGGTTTTGATCTGTTCGATCAGTGGCCTAAGGGAAACTGTGCCTGGCTTTAAGGACTGAGGCAAAGCAGCTGAGTTCCTGATTCAAAAGAAGTAAGTTGGCCTGCAGACGGCTGGGGTCTCCCACAGAGAAGAAAGCATGAAGCCTTATTTAAGGTGAGACTGCAATAACCAACTTACCCTGACGAACCTGCATCTGAAAGATCCAGAAAAAGGACTGCTAAGTGCGTTAAAGAATCTACAACAAAGACTGTGTTCCTGATGACTGAGGACCTGCCCCAGAGACTGTATCATTCTAAAAAGGTTATGAAAGTAGTTGTTATAATTATCAATAGGTTTAGTGGATAGGTTAAAGGGGTTGTAGGAATTTATAGGATTAATAGTTAAGAAATTGTTGGTGTTAGTTATAAGTGAATTTAGTAATAAATAAATAAGTGTTAAATAATAATTTAAAAGATCGGTTACAGAAATACAACTCAAGACGACTCTTAGATTCCATCTCACACCTGTCAGAATGGCTAAGATCAAAAGCTCAAATGACAGCACAAGCTGGCGAGGGTGTGGAGAAAGGGGAACCCTCCTCCATTGCTGGTGGGAGTGCAGGCTTGTGCAACCACTATGGAGGTCAGTATGGCGATATCTTAGAAAACTTAGAATAGCTTTGCCTCAGGACCCAGCCATACCACTTCTGGATATACACCCAAATGTCTTCTCACAGAATCATAAAGACGTTTCCTCATCTATATTCATAGCAGCCTTTTTTTGTAATGGCTAGAAACTTGAAACAACCCAGATGTCCCTCAACCGAAGGATGGGTTAAAATACTGTGGTACATCTACACAATGGAATATTATTCAGCTATCAGGAACAATGAAATTATGCAGTTTGCAGCCAAATGGATGGAACTAGAGAAGCTCATCCTGAGTGAGCTAAACCATCTCAGAAGGATGCACATGGCATCTATTCACTTATAGTCGGATTTTAGCTATATAGTAGAGGATATCGATACTACAACCAACACACCAAAGGGAACATGGACATAGACTTTTTATTTTATAATTTTTATTGTTATTATTATTATTTTTTATTCTTTTTTATCTGTTTGTCTGCTTATTTGTTTGCTTGGTTTTTTAGTTCTCTCTCCCTGGGAATGAGACACTTTTTACCAGTGGTATTGCCTCACAGACCTCCATTGTATGAGGAGGCTCTTGGCCCTCATATGATCTCAGAACTGGGATGAGGGTCTGTTATATAGGGACACTCCCCTCCAGAGAAGTGGGATGGAAGGATCAGGGGATAAAGAAAAAAAATGAAATGTGAAGTTTTGGCCTTTTGCTACTAATTGTCATAAACTGTTTAGGATAATTAAGAAATGCAAACTAATAGTCATGTAAGCATGTCATTTTGTTAGGTGCTATAACAGTCTACTATAGTTATTTTTTAAGCTAATCAGAAATCAAGTTACTAAGAGACAAGTAACATTTGCTTATCCTAATATAAGAGATAGATAGGGCCTCTTCAAAAACCTCAAGAGATCTGCAGAATATGTCCTTCAAAGATGTTTTCTTAACTTTAGATTTTTTGATATTGAGACATATCAAGTCCTATCAGCACCCCCTATTCTACTCCAAGTAGAAGATGAGCATCGAAGAATCTCCAGTGGGAGATGATTGAATTAGTGGCAAGCCTATCTCTTGGAAGGAAAAACCCTTTGTTCCAACTGTAGACAGAATGCTGTCCAAAAAGGACAAAACTTGGAAGCAGGTAAGTCAACAACCTAGCTCTACCAAGACAGGGTAGGCAAGTCCTTCATAATTCCTGCTCTACAGTCAATGTCTATCAGAGAAATGGGGCCAAACAACTGAAGATCGATGCTGTAATATATGGAGAGAAAATGGGAACTGTCCAGGCATCCACTGGTATGTCATTTCTTAGTTTTGGATGCTGCAGGACCTGCACTTCCTATATAATCAGAGATGTCTATCCTTCTCAGGTCTCTGAGAGGGTTGAAGAATATATAGCTAGAGTCTCATAGTTAAATTCTGAGTTGTTTAGGAATCAAGAAGGTGTTCTGTATCTAAGAAGATGTTTTTAAAATTGGGATGCAAGTTAGTATGAAAACTGAGTTAGATATAGAACTTTAAACTCATGGAGATGGTTAGATAGTAGATTGTTAATGTCAGGTGCCAAATACATATGAACTGGACATTGGGAATGTATGCTAAGCCATATAACTCTCATAATTGTGGCCTAATTATCTCTGCTGTTTTGTATTGTATTTATTATTATAAGAGAAAGAGCCATTTGTTGGACTGAAAGGGGGAGCTGTTGGGGGGAAAAAGATATTCCTTAAACTTAAAAAAAAGGAAGGGGATAGGTGGGTTGAGGTGGAAGAGGGTGGGAGGGTGGGATTGGAGGGGAGAGTAGGGAGGGGATTGCGATTCAGATGTAGTTTGAAGAAATTAAAAAATAAAGAGGAAAAAAACAGAGGAAGATTTGTCTCACACTCACATAAAACCCTCCTGAGAAAATTAAAACTATGTCAACTATGTTTCCTGAGCATCTAATATAAAACTAGGAGCAGAAAATATTAACATTAGACAATTAATGGATCAAAAAGGAAATAAAAAGATTGTCACCGCAGTCTTAAAAAGACAAAAAATGAAGCACATCAAAATTTGTGGATTGAAGCAAAATTAGTTTTGTTTTTTTTTTTGTTTTTCGAGACAGGGTTTCTCTGAATATCTCTGGCTGTCCTGGACTCGCTTTGTAGACCAGGCTGGCCTCGAACTCACAAAGATCCGCCTGCCTCTGCCTCCCAAGTGCTGGGATTAAAGGCGTGCGCCACCACCGCCCGGCTGCAAAATTAGTTTTAAGGTTAAAGTTTATAGCCATAAGTGTCTTCCTTAAGAAAAGAAACAAAGTACCTCAACTGGACAGCACAGTAGAGCTGGTCCTCGTGGCGTGGTTGCAGGAGGTCAGGAGAGCTGGCCCTCTGAGGCTTTGGGTGAACTAGCCAGGGCAGTGATGGGGAGCCTTTCTTGATGGTTCTGGTATGGAAGAGCTGGTGGGTTGACCAACTCAGCTACCACCCAGGCCCAGATCCGGGGCTTTGAATTGGCCCATACCCAAAATCTATCCCATCTATGAGCTGCTGGAGCACATGAAGGGGCCTGTCCACCAGATCCACAGCTGCAGCTTCCACAAGGAGATATTTTCTATGCTTTTCAAAAAAATTCTAATTTTTTCTTTTTTTTCTTTTGGGGGGAGGGGTGTGCATTCCAACTGCAGAGGGAGGATACAAAGAGACAGGAGATGAGTGGGACTAGGGTACATGATGTGAAACTCACAAAGAATCAATAAAAAGTGAAAGAAAGAAAGAAAGAAAGAAAGAAAGAAAGAAAGAAAGAAAGAAAGAAAGAAAGAGAGAGAGAGAGAGGGAGGGAGGGAGGGAGGGAGGAAAAAGGGAAGGAAGAAGGGAGGGAGAGAAGAACAAAAAAGGAAGGAAGGACAGATGACAGACAGTCAGACAGACAGAAAACATAGGAGATGTGGTGGTTAATGCCTATTAGTCCAAAACTTAGAACCCACAGACACATTGACCACAACTAGAAGAATTTACACACCTAGTTTCAGACTAGTCTGAACAGCATAATAAGGACTCATCACACACAAAAAGTAATGATGAACAGACAGTGAAATGTCGACTATATACAGCCTACCTTTACATTTCAAGAAACTAGGAAAATCAACTAAACTCAAAGTTAAAAAGAGAAACCCGATGAGAATAGAAACAATTGAAATCAAGTCTGGAGAATCAAAAGGACAAATCAGTCAAACTGAAAGCTGTTTCTCAAAGGCAAAACTAACGAACTTTGGCTAGATGTGGAAAAAGGAAGACCCAAATAAATATAATAAATAAAAGAGAGGACATCACAACAGATAACACAGAAACACAAAGCATCTTGATGAAACACTCTGAAAATTTTTCAACAACTGGAAGAAGCAGAACTTGGTACAGTATTAGACACATCCAACCTATCATGACTGAATCATAAGAAAGTAGGAAGGCTGAACTGATCAGTAACTAATCCTCATCAAACATTAAACACTTCTCACTGAAGGAAAGTCCAGAACCATCACTGGTAAATTCTATCAGACATTTAAAGAAGAATAATGTTGAATTTTCCTCAGACTCTTCCCAAATATTTGAAAGGAAGATATGATTATAAACTTATTTTACAAAGCCAGAATTTCCTGATACCACAGCCCAATTAGGATGCGACAATGAAAGAAAATTACAGTCCAGTTTCCCTAATGTAGATCCAGACGTTCTCAGGAAAATACCACCAAAGTGTATGCAATGATACATTAAAAGGCTCATAAACAGGATCAAGCTGGACTTAAAGCACATCATCTATTAGAAGGCAAAAGCTTGAGTTAATGGTGTTAGGTATTGGGTTCCTAACTATAAAACTCTCCAATTTTTTTTTAAAGTGAAGATTTTTATTAAGCCAGTGAGATGGCTCAGTAGGTAAAAATGGTTGCCTGATGACCTGCATTTTGTCCCTGAAACCCACAGTAGAAGGAGAGTCCCAACTCCTGAATGTTGTCCTCTGCCTCCAAACACACAGTGTGACACACAAGCATGTACCTCAACACATACAAAATGATGATAACAATAAGTATATTTTTAAGGTTTTTTTTTCCTAAATTAGAGGCTGATTAGCTTGGTTTCTTAACCTAAGCACACCTTGGGTTGCTACTGAGAGGAAAAAGGTCAATGATCAAGAGTAGTGATGTTTACAATAGATGTTTTACCATTTCAGTTTCATCCATAATGTTTCCTAAAGTTTCATAGGATGTTGGAAGAAATCATCTGGCATAGCATGTTACAAGCTTTCCAGATGTTTTAAACTTGGATACCAAATTAACTATAGCTTTTGTGTGATACAGAAATGTATCCCATAAGATATATTGAAAAACAGCAATAAACTCATTCTATACATTATAACAGAGTAATAGATGGTCAACAGTAATCTAGGTAAAGGAAAAGATTCATGTAAGCAAGATAAGCCACCAAATGATTCCCTAGGAAAAGAAAAGGAAGGGAAGGAAAGGAATGGAGAACATTGGTGACATCTCAGTTTCATTCCTGTTTTTGGGAGAAAGCACTCTTAACAAAAAGCACGTTAAGGGAGAAAGGGCTCACTTTGTCTCATAGTTTCAGGTTACAAGCTGTTATGTGGGAAGAAGGGCAGAGAAAGAATGACACATGGCTGCTTGCTTGCTTGCTTGCTTGCTTGCCTTCTTGCTTGCTTGCCTTTAGCTTTCTCTCTTATACTGTCCAGGTAGCATAGGGGCTGCTGCTGCTGACAGTGGCCTGAATCTTTGTACATCAATTAGTAACCAAAACAACTTCCCTCAGACTTGTCCACTGACCAACCTGATAATTCCTCGTTAAGACTCTCTTTCTAGGTGATTCTAGTCTGTATCAAGTTGACACTTAAACTAAAATGTCTGCCTTTGTCATGATCTCATTTTAAAAATTAAGAACATCAGTATCTAAAGTTTATGAATTTCATTCCAACATTCTCCAGCTTAACTTTCTAAAAGTCTGCACATGAAAATATCAATATGCCAGAAAGTACTCATTTGTATGACTATGCGAGGACGGGTGAACAAAGCTGCTGTCAGTTAAAAACAGTAGCATAGAAACAGTTTGTTAACTGGAAGATCAATGCCAGGAACACAACTCTAAAATCGTTGACAAAGTCAGCTATAACTCTAAATTATGCTACAAGGTTATTTCTCATCAACTTCACTTCTGCAGCAGCATGAAAGATGGAGCTATTATGTGACAGTCTCGCGCACAATGTCTCCATGACCAACTTCAACTTTATTCAAGATGGCTGTCTGCCAGGAGCCTCTAATGGCTACTTTTGACAAGATGACAATAAAAATAGAGAGCCCAGAATGATCAGTATATAAAACATTTCAGAAAATTTTCTAGCACTTTTAGAGGAAGTTGTGATTTTTCCTTTCAAATCTTCTGTCGATCAACCACATAGTCTCATGCTTTTTGTTAATTAATTATTTACTAATATGACAATCACTGTATTTAGCTGAAAGGGGGGAAAATAGAGTGATAGTATATTGTATAGCATTTTAATGCGCTAGTCAAATTTACTTCTAAACTGAGTTACATGAGAGCATCTCTTTGCTTAGCTTTTCCGAGGAGACAATAATATCACATTGAACTCCAAATGGGGGTGGTAAGCTTATAACATGTCAAAACTTTTCATAATGGACATTTTTCTATTAGAACATTTCTGTCAGTTTGTGATTATTCTTGGCAAAAGTAATGAAAACCTAACACCACAATAAAAAAAAAACATCTTATTTTAAAAAAGAAAAGTGGGGAAATAAAAAATATCTATATTTGAAGTCAAAAGAGCATTCTTTCATTCCATAACAAAATTTCCCAGTGAAACTTTCTTTGATATTCTGATAGAAGTATTTATTTTACCATAAATATAACATGGTTTGAGAAAGAATGAATTTTTGTTCTTTTAAAGGGAAAGTACATTTAGGAAGGAATGAAAGGGTATCACTTAAGAACACTGGGGGAAATGTGACCATCATTGAAACAAGTGATTGTATTATTTTGAATATTTAGTGTGAATATGGTGTTTTATAATTTATCAAACTCTTTCATGTAAACTCCATGGTTAGCCCACCAAAAATAAGATTTTTGTTTGTTTGTTTGTTCTAGCATTGGCTGAATTAACTTACTAAAATTATCCTAAACAAAAGCAGTTACTTTTTTGGTTGTGAGCCTAGCCTTTAATGGCTGAGCCATCTCTCCAGCCCTAGCAGTTACTTTTTAATACCAACATAAGTGATGATTCCTGCAGACAGATATTCCTGAGCAACACGGGTTTTTGCATAATAAACTAAATTATTATTAAAAGTAATATCCCCACAAAAACAAATACTTGTCCCAGATTTGCTGCTATCCTTATCATGGTGAGACACAGAAACAAACTTCTGCTTACAAATGCTTGGAATTATTATGCCATTGAAAAAACACTCTTTCTTTCTTTGTTTTTGTTAGGTCTTTTTTTCCACAGAACTGTCCTGCCCTATATGCAACTACCGGTCACAAGTAATCACTGAAGATCTGACACATAACTATTATGAACTGTGAAATGTGTATTTTTATAATATACAGAGAACCTTTAAATATGTATTTTTATAATATACAGAGAACCTTTAAATCTTTAAAAGGAATATAACTCATTAGGCACTGCATACATACGACTAGAAAGTTCTTCAAAGGGACACAGTTACCACAAGTCCTATACACCCCAAGAAATTGGTTTGTTTAGGTAGAAATAAGGCATACTTCACTAGTTTAGGAAAACAGGGAGCAGAGCAAGTAGTGGCCCATGTCTTTAATCCCAGCATTCAGAAGGTAGAGGCAGATGGATCTATGAGTTCAAGGACAGCCTGGTCTATAGAGCAAGTCTCAGGACAGCCAGGGCTACACATAGAAATCCTGTCTCAGGGAGAAGAGAGAAAGGAGAGAGAGAGAGAGAGAGAGAGAGAGAGAGAGAGAGAGAGAGAGAG